>JAQQSW010011864.1:0-12657 GCA_028646575.1 Pseudocheirus occidentalis | reverse complement strand
AAGTTCTGCAATACCTGCAACTAGGAATTAAGTATACAGGGGCTGGGATAGGGAGAGCCCTCCTGCCCTACCAGAAAATAGGAGAGCAGAGCAGGGGAGGGGCTTTACAGTGGGATTGCTGTTATGGGGTTGGGGCAGGAGCAAGATGGGGAAAAAATGTGTAATTCAAAAAATGTAATGAAAATGAATAATGTAAACAAGAAAACAAATAAAAACTAAATTTTAAATAAAACATTGCTAACTCTTTTTTTTTCTTTTTTGGAGGGCAATTGGGGTTAAGTGACTTGCCCAAAGTCACATGGCTAGTACATGTATCAAGTGTCTGAGGCCAAATTTGAACTCAGGTCCTCCTGACTCCAGGGATGGTGCTCTATTCACTGCACCACCTAGCTACTCCATTTATTCACTCTTTTTATTATTGAATGTAATTCTCAAGGATTTTTTTCTTTATATTTCTTTTTAGCCTAAGTGACTGCATCTGTGTACCTGTATCTGATTAGATTTTCCTATCAGTTCTTATTCAGGAGAATATCTGCCTTCAGTGTATGTTTTTATACATTAGACTTGTTTTAAACGTTCACTAATCTACTCTCTGTCTCTGTCTCTCCACCTCCCTCCCTCCTTTCATATCTCTGTCCCAATGTCTTCCTCTTTTTCTCTCTCTGAACAAATACAGCTTTGATGACTACTTCCTTATTATATAGCTTGAGATCTTAAAATTCCATACCATTTATTTATCACTTTTCTTCATGCTTTCTCTTGAGATTTTATGTATTTGTCCTTCTAATTGAATTTTCTTACTGTTTTTTCTAATTATATAAAATATTAATTTGGTAATTTGACTGACATGGCACTAAATCTGTAATTAAATGAGGTATGTATTTTCCAATGAATATCTCTCCAATTATTTGTCTCATTAATTCCCATGATGAGTGTTTTATACTTGAATTTATATAAATGTTGTGTGTCTTGGTAGATTAATTTCAATATATTAAAGCACTGTGGTTTTTTAAACTCAATTCCTTTTATTATTATTTCTTCCTAGCTCTGTTAATACTGTATAGAAATTCTCTTGATTTAGTCAATTTAGTTTGTATGCTGTTATTTTACTTCAACTATAAATCATCTGTCAAATTCATTGCTGATTGTCAGAAATTAGAAAAAAATTATATGTCCATATAATCTGCAAATAGAGATAATATTTTATTCTTTTTTCAGATTTTTATATTTTTGATTTTATTATCTTGTCATATTATATTATCGTATTATCTTGTCATATTGTTACAGATAGTTAGCTATAGAGCAATATTAAACAACAGTGGGGAGCAAGGTCATCTTGCTTTACCCCTCTTTATACTAAGAAAGCTTCTAATGCTTCTTCATTTAAAATATTGATTGATTCGGTTTATTTTTTTTTAAATCAATCATAGATTACCTATATCACATACTCTGTACACTTTATCTCCTTCATAAATATCATTTTTAATGTGCCATAACATATTTACAATCAGTAATTACTTTTCCTTTGAATCCTGATTCCTGTCCTTAATTGCTTGGAATACGGGGTGTGCCATCTTAGATGCATACAACATTAAAAACAATATTGTATTGAAAAATGACTTCTAGGATTTCTAGGTGATATCAGTCAATAAACATTTATGTTATATGACCAAGAAAATTGAAGACAAAAGCTTTTCTCCAATTCCCATTAACTTGAAAAAAATAGCAAAAAAAAAGGAAGAGTAATTCTGTACCAGATATAGAGAAATTACAATTGAATCTAAAAGAAAACAAAACAAAAATACAATAATGTAAGAAGTAGCTGTGGAAAACATAAACTTTTAAGGTACTCTCTTAGCCCTCCTCATCCACCAGCCTCCATGATAGCCAAGAGATTTCAGAATGACCCATGGACATTGGAAACCCTCCAAATTACCATGCTCCTGCACAGTTTTTGTTTCTTTGCTTCAACTCTCTGTTTTTATTATGAAATAATTTGTCATAAGCTGAGGACATCAGTACTGCCCAGTCATTTGAGGAGGAGGAAGTATGGAGGGAGGATGGGAACTTCCCTCTTACTGCTGTAGTCTAGAAATTAGAGAATCTCAGAATTTCAGAACTATCTTAAAATAGGCACCCCACCATCCTTAGTCATGGGGAAAAAGTGACAGAATTCATTTATGTCTAGCTAGAAAACCTAAGAATGGAAGGACAGCATATGTAACTCTACTGATCCTAAAGGAAAGGGGACTAGAACCTAGCTAGGGTCTGTCATGTCTCACCAAACACTCCTTATATGGGCAAGCAAACAAGATAAATTTCTTAATACGTGAGATAGTTGGAACAGTACCCAGGCTGTAAGAATATAATACTCCCCTTCATGCACTCTACTGTCCAGCCATAATAGACTATTAGCTGTTCCTCACACATGATCCTCATTTACTATCTGAATGCCTGGTATGTTCTCATTCTTCAATTCTACCTCTTAAAAACCTGGCTTCATCATCAACTGGTGAAATGCTTGAATCAGTTGTGGTATATGAATATAATGTAATACTATTGTGTTATAAGAAATGATGAGCAGGCAGACTTCATAATAACCTGGAAAGACTTATATAAACTGATGCTGAGTGAGGAGAGCAGAACTAAGGGAGCATTGTACACAATTACAGATACATCCATATATGATGACTAACTTTGATAGATTGGGCTTCTCTCAGCAAAAAAGGTTATAAGATAACTCCAAAAGACTCATGATGGAAAGGGCTATCCTCATTCAGAGAAAGAACTAAAGAGTCTGAATGGAGTTTGAAGCAAACTACTTGGTCTCTCTCTTTTGTGTTTTGTTTTGTTCCTTCTTTCTCATTGTTTACTCCATTGGTTATAATTCTTCTTTATAACATGAGTAATGTTTAATGTGAAGGTATTTGTAGAACCTATATCCTATTGCATGCCACTTTGGGGTGAGGGGGAGAAAAAATTTGAAAGTCAAGGGACTGTGGAACTGAATGTTCTAAACTGAAAGGAAATAAATAAATTTTTAAAAACCTGGCTTCCTAACAAGCTTAGAAGAATGCTAACATATTTAGAAAGACTTTTACTTGCCCTCACCCCCACCCCCTGATGTTATTTTATTCCTTCACAAGCATAAATTGTATTTTGTTCAGTTGTTTTTCAGACATGTCTGACTCTGCATGACCCCATTTTTTTTTGGCAAAGAGTACTGGAGTGGTTTGTCTTTTGCTTCTGTGGCTCCTTTTTTCTGATTATGAAACTGAGGAAAACACTGTCAAGTGACTTGCCCAGAGGCATACATCCAGTAAGATTTCAACTCAGGAACACAAGTCATTCTGACTCCAGGGCCATGCTCTATCAGTCCCTATTCTATGTAGCTTCCCTAAATTGAACTTATTCTGAATGTATTTTCTCTATACTTATGTACATGTTTTTCTCCCAACAGAATGTAAGCATACTGAAGGAAGAGATTATTTTCACCTGTTCATTGTATTTCTAGTGTTTACACCATTTTAATACACAGGAAACTTTAAGAACTGCTGACTAAGCGAAAAACATTAAAAGTACATCAAAGTTATTTATTATAAGAAAAGTATATGGGCCATTCATGTAATGAGTATAAGTCATATTAGATAAACTGAGTATCACAAAACAAAACAGAAGAACACATATTTCTAGAACTGGAGGAAATTAGTCTCAAATATTTTGTTGTGGATCTCTTATGGAATAGTTATGGAAAGTCATGGGCAAGACTGCATAGGTTAAGAAAATAGAATGGGTTGCACATTTTGCCAAGGTAGTTCCAGTATTTAGATGTCCAGAAAAGGTTTCTAAACAAACCCCATGGGGTGTGGGGGAGACAGAGTCAAGATGGTGGCATAGAAGCAGTAAAATTGTGGCTCCTACCATAACCACCTCAAATACCTATATAATATGGCTCTAAACAAATTTTAGAGCTCCAGAACTCACAAAGTGACTTAGAGAAACAAATCTCCTGCTGAAGGCAGCCCGACATGAGGACTGGAAGCGTTCAGCGTAGCGTGCTATGAGCCAAGTCCAGCCCCATGTGAACCTCTGGTTTTAGCCCCAAAGTGGCCCAGACGAGCTGCTGCTACAGCATTCAGGAGAGTACATCACTAGCAGCTGTGGTGGTTTCCAGAATTATCAACTCATAGATGCCAAAGACAAATTAAAAGGTCAGTGGAACTCTCTTGGATCTAGAGGGGACAGAGTGCTGTCTGGCCTTTACCCCCAGAGCAAGAAGCAGCAGAGATGCAGTGGCCCTGCAGCTGTTTCCACATGGCTGCTTCAGAGCTCCTGGACTACAGATCAGAGGGGGGCCAAGTGAGAATCCAGAGGCTAAGCACTCTTGCTTCAACCTACCTGGATCTGGATCACGGTCTTGGGTAGTGATCTTCAGGTGTATGACCAGTGAGCCAAAGTTGGTGGGGACTGTAAAGATGGTGCCCTCTTAATAGCTCTGGCAACTGCAAAGACCCCAGCAATTTGGTACACAGTTCTCCACTCTGGAAGCAGAGTTCTACTGTGGCAAATAGCTCAAAATTCAAGTAACTGACTGGCAACATGAGCAAACAAAGGGAGCAAAGCAAGCACAGCCACCCAACTTGTGATTCCTTTTTTTTCTGAGGACAAAAAGGATAAAATCATATAATGGGAGGAAGACAATGAAGTCAGTACTCCTGCACCAAAAGCTTCCAAGAAACATATAAAGTGGTTACAGGCCATGAAGGAATTCAAGAAGGATTTTGAAAATCAACTAAGAGAAATGGGGGAAAATTGGGAAGAGAAATGAGAATGAAGGTCATGAAAAGAGAATCAACAACCTGACTGAAGAAAATAACACCTTAAAAAATAAACTAATTAAAATGGCAAAAGAAGTCCAAAAAGCCAATGAGTTAAAGAGTGCCTTAAAAAGCTGAATTTGTAAGATAGAAAAAGAATTTCAGAAGCTTACAGAAGAGAATAATTTCTTCAGAATTAGATTGGAACAAATGGAAGCTAATGACTTTATGAGAAATCAAGAAACTATTAAACAGATCCAAACAAATAAAAAAAAATAGAAGGCAATGTGAAATATATCACTGGAAAAGCCATTGATCTGAAAAATAAACACAGGAGAGACAATTTAAAAATTATTGGACTACCTGAAAACCATAATCAAAAAAAAGAACCTAGAAATCATCCTTCAAAAAATTCTCAAGGAAAATTGCCCTGATGTTTTAGAACCAGGGGACAAAATAGAAATTGAAAGAATTCACCAATCTCCTCTTGAAAAAAACCCTGAAAAGAAAACTCCCAGGAATATTATTGTCAGGTTCCAGATTTTCCAGACCAAGGAGAAAATATTACAAAGCCAAGAAGAAACAATTTGAATATTGTGGAAACATAATCATGACAACACAGGATCTAGCAGCTTCTACATTAAGGGATCAAAGGGTTTAGAATATGATATTTTGGAGATCAAGGGAGCTAGGATTAAAACCAAGTATCACCTACCCAAAAAAACTTAGTATAATATTTAGGGAGGGAAATATGATCATGAAATGAGGTGGAGGACTATCAAGAATTCTTGATGAAAAAAAAACAGAGTTGAATAGAAAATTTGACATTGAAATACAAGAAGCAAGAGGAGCATGAGAAGGTAAGCATGGGAAAGAAATCATATAGAACTTATCAAAGCTGAACTATTTACAGGCCTACATGGAAAAATGATAATTGTAATCTATGAAACTTTTCTCAGTATGAGGATAGTTGAAGGGAATATACATGTGTGTATACATACATACATACATATATACATACATACATATGTCTATATAGGAGGGTATAAGTGCACATGAATACATATGTGAATGTGTGTATATATGTGTACAGGTATACATAGAGAAGGGGCACAAGATCAATTAAATAGGAATCAATGATATTTAGAAGGTGAAATTGAGAGGTGAGAGAAGAATATAATGAGAGGAGATGGGGACGAACAGAATAGGGTAAATTATCTCATATGGAAGAGGCAAGGAATAACTGTTACAATGGAGAAGAAGAGGAAGGCAAAAGGGTTGACCTTACTCTTGTCGAATTTGGCTTAATGAGGGAACAACATACATACTAAATTGGGTATATTGCCCTACAGGAGAGTAGGTGGGAAAGGGATGAGAGGGAGGATGATGGAGAGTAGGGCTAGTTGGGATGAAGAGTAGTTAGAAGCACATATTTTTGTTAAGAGACAGGGACAAAGTAGAGAATAGAAAAAGGGGGGGTCATAGAATGGAGGGGATTATAGTCAGGCTTTCACAATATACTGAAATGTTTTGCATACCTACACGTATACAACCTATATTGAATTGCTTATCTTCCCAGTAAGGGTGGGTGATGAGGGAGGAAGGGAAAGAACCTGGAATTCAAAGTTTTAAAATAAAATGTTTTGAAATATATAATTAAAATTACAAGTATAACTGTCATCATTATTATTTACATGCAACTGAGAAATAAGATATACAGACAGTGGGGTATGAAGATCCATCTTGCCCTACCAGAAAGTCAGAGGGGGTATAGGGCAGGATAGAGGAGACAGCAGATTGGGGGAGGGTGTATTCAGTGAGATTGCTGTTTTGGGGTGGTGGGTAGGGGAAAGATGGGGAGAAAATTTGTAACTCAAAATCTTCTGGAAATGAATGATGTAAACTACAAATAAACACAAAAAGTTAATTTTTTAAAAATGTTTTAAAATTTAAAAAATAAAAAACAACAAAGCTCTGCATCTGCTAACTAGAAGTTTTATAGAGTCAATGAAGTAATTTAATACTTTACTTAGTCTTCAATTCTGCTGTGTCTCTGGGGGAATCTAATAGCTCAGCTCATGGAGAAAGGAGGGAGAAGAAGCTGAGGAGATCCAAAAATATTGACAAGATGTCAGCCTCATTGAATAGTTTTAATCTTATTCCTAAAAGTCATCATGGTCATTTCCAGAGTCAAGAAAACCTTATTCGCATCTTGCCACTGATGTACTATCCAGTTGACTTGTGAGCAAGCAATTTAAAGATTCTTTGTGCCTCAAACAACTCTTTCCAACTATAAGCTACAGCTACATTTACCATATCCACAGAAAGCTCCTTCAGGGAAGGAATTGTTTCATTTTTATCTTTGTATTTTCCCAAGATGTAGGACTGTATTTTCTTGGCACATATGTTAATTAATATTAATAAAGGTTTGATGACTGATTGATAAGTTGATATTCTCCTTTGTTGGGGAATTCCTTACACCAATAAAACCACAGGATTGATTTTTTTTAAATGCTCATTCAAACATCTTTCATTAATTGGCAAAATATCACAAAATAACATTTTATTTCCTCTCTTTGCCCTTCCTCAATCTCATACAGCAAGAATGAATAGTAAAACACCTAAAATTCAGAGCTGAAGAAGGAAGGAGTTGAACATAAAAAAAATTCTCTCAAATCCATGAAATGAATAATAATTTCATAATATTCATCATATTAATAATAGTTATCATATTATCATAAGATCACAGCGGTTTTTAGTAGTAGAGCCAAGAATGGAATCCAAGTCTTCCAAATCTATTGTATTCTTTCTACTATATCTTGATGCTGATCCAATTTTTGCTGTTATTTCCCTTTAGTGAATGAAATTAACTACAAAACTATAATCAAGCATTATTACATTCAACTACAGCAGCAATTTTATGACAAAACTAAACATTACCTTAATTGCCTTTTTATCCAAACATGACCATAATAATAGTACCATGTAAACATATAACACTTTGTTCTTTCAAAAATCTCTTTCATTTATATGATCTCATCTGAGTCTATGTACAGCCTTGGAACATAGATTTAGAGCGAAGGAGAATCCTAAAGATGATCTAGTCTGCCTCTCTAATTATAAAGAGGGTGGGGAGTACTGAAACCCAGAGAGACGAAAGAGCTTGCCCAAGGTCACACAGGAAATACATAAGGAAGCAAAGATTCAACCAAAGTTCTAATGAATTCAGTGGAGAGTTTTCTGACTGGAGTGAGAGAACCTGGGCTCAGATCCCTTCATTTAGCCTATTAGCAGTATGACTTTGGGCAAGTCACTTAATTGCGTGGGCCTCAGTTTGCTTATTTGTAACTATATTATTTGTTGGGCTAGCTAGGTCTGTGAGTTCTCTAGCTAGGCCTCAGTCATCTGGTAGTTTTTCTGCTGTGTGACATGACAAGTATTTATGTTGATATTGTAAGAATGAGGTAACTGAGGCTAAGGGGTCAAGTGACTTGCTCCAAATAATATGGCTTGATAGGAACTGTGACAAGACAACATCTAGTTCTCCTAAGTCCTGGTTCTCTTTCCACACTTTTGCACTCCTGAACCTTGGGAGTCCTAAGGCATTTTATGTGTCCTAATAAGATCCAGATGAAAACTCATCATTTCCTCTCATTTCCTACTGTGAAGACCTAATTAAACATGTCCCTTTTCAGTTTCAGATTTCATTTACCACTTCCCATGCAAAATTCATGAAGGACACCTCTCAGAAACCCTTCCCCAGAGCCTCTGACTTCCGTCTTCTTTCTCCCTCTATTCCTGGGGTAATTGTCTTTCTCTGTGGCCATGAGGGGCATGGGTGGTTTTTTTCTCTACTCTAATTGGGGTAAGTGTTGCCACATCTCAGAAGGGGAGTTCCTTAGTGTGTCTTGGAAATAAATGTGGCTCCTGAATAATTATTTGGCTCTCTAAAAATTGATGTCTTGAAATCCTGCTGAGACTCTGCCATCAAAACAGAAAAATCAAATTTTACTCTGAATGGAGTCTTAATAACGGTTGGAAATTTCTGCCTCTTGCCCATAATTTATTTACAAAGAATCTTTTTGAAGAGAACTGACTTGGAGAATTCAGTACGCCTTTGATGTTTGCCAAAAGTAACCATGTAGTTAGGAAGGGTGACTTTTACAAGGTATGGCTACAGAGTTCATATAACAGTAGATTATTCTCAGATATAGATATATGATTCTGTGCTGTTTACACTGTATCATATGTGTGCCATATTTAGGTGAAAAGGTATCTTTGTACCATAATATAGTAATTCTCAGTTTCCATTATTGAAAATAACAAATCCCCTGAAGCAGCTGCATGTATTTGAATGCAAACTATCTGAAGTTATAATTATGTAAAATATGTCCCTGGTTCAAGTCTAATAGATATATATATATAGTGTCAATTCAAAGTCTATAGCCACTTTAGAGTATTCATCGCTCACAATATTCAGAATCTAGCTAGAGAAAGAGAGCTAGCCTTTAGAGTGAGGAAGCCAGAGATACCACCCCGTCTCTGACATATACTGACCATGTGATTCTGGACAAAAACCTTGGGAGTGCTAACAGCAGACTTTCTAAGACTAAGCTGCAAGGCTATTGCCAAACTATGGTGGTAGAGAAAGTTTCTTTACTGGAAGTTCCACACAGCAATTACATCACAGGTTTGGGGGAGATAGGAAGTAATAAGAGAAAATTAGATATGGCAGAGGCCCTAAAAAGCATCTTTTGTTGTTGTTCAATTATTTCTGTCTTTTCTGACACATTGTTACTCCATTTGGTGTTTTCTTAGCAAAGATACTTGAGTATTTTGCCATTTCCATCTCTAGCTCATTTTACACATGAGGAAACTGAGGCAAACAAGTGAATTTCCCAGGATTACACAGCTAGTAAGTGTCTGAGGCTGAATTTGAACTCAAATCTTCCTCACTCCAGGCCTAGTGCTCCATCCACCATACCACATAGCTGCCCTAGAAAGCATCTGTTCTTAGCCTTTTTATTTTATGGATGAGGAAAAACGGAGGTTCAAACACTGAAACTGACTTTAAAAAATAAAGATTGGTGATTTCCTCAAGGTCACATATGTAATAAGTAGCAAAAAAAGAAGACTCCAATTCAAGTTGTCTAAGTCAGAAAATCAGAGATTTAAAGTTAGAAGAGACTTCAGAGGCCATCATGTCCAACTGCTCCACTTAACTGGTGAGGAAATAAGCTTAGTAAAGTTAAGTGTCAGCTAATGTCAAAGTAAGGATTTACATTCAGTGGTCTTGTTGACTCCAATAATAGCATTCTGTCTACTATTTGCTGCATGCTGCATATTGATTCAAATGAAAAAGATATTTTATAAAATTAATATATATAATACATGAATATTATTATGTATTAGTATGCTTATATGATACACTACAATTTTATAGGCAAGGATGAATTATATCACTGTGTATGGTTATATAATATAAACATACATCATTAAAATTTTTATTTCATTTAGCCTTTGAGTATTTGACATTCTTTTTAGTATCTGGAAGAATATGCACATATATATGCATATATATGTGTGTATACATATATACACATATATACACATATATATTCATATATGGTTATTTATAGGTATATATTACAGAATATCTATGTATCTATGTCTCTCTGTCTATCTCCAGAAGAATTTTACTATCACTGGTCACTATGATGATGTAGTTATTGATGTAGACCAGATTTCCTGGAGAATGAAGTCAAGTGGGCCTTGTGAAACATTCCTAAGATAAGTAGAGTTAATGGAATTCCAACTAAGCTACTTAAAACTCCAAAAGAGTGCTGCCCTAAATATGCCAGTGAATTTGTAAAATAAAACAGTGGCCACTGGATTGAAAAAGATCAATTTATGTACAAGTCCTATAGAAGGGCAATGCTAAGGATTGGTCAAATCACCAAGCAATTGCAATTATTTCACTTGGCAGCAAGTTTATGCTTAAAATTCTGTCAGCCAGGCTTCAGCAATCTGTGAACCAAGAATTACCAGAACAGGCTGGTTTTCAAAGAGACAGAGGTACTAGAAACCAATTTGTCAACATTTGCTGGATTATGGAGAAAACAAAGGAGTTTCAAAAAAACAAACAAAAATAAAGAATCAAAATAAACTCAGCCAACCAAACAAAACATATATACTTCTGCTTCATCAACTACACTAAAGACTTTGACTGTGTGGATCATAGAAAAATGTGGCAATTCCTGAAAGAGCAGTTGTCTTCTGAAGAGCCTTGTGTGGATCAAGAAACAACAGTTAGAACTGAGCATGGAACAACTGATGGGTTTAAGTTTGAAAAAAAATAATACAGCAAGGGTGTATAGATTGTCACTTTATTTATTTAACTTACATGCAGAGTACATCACAGGAAAAGCCAGGCTGCATGAAGAATAAGCTGGAATTAAGGTTGCCTGGAGAAATATCAGCTATCTCATATATGCACATGATACCACTCAGATGGCAGAAAATGAAGAGGAATTCAGCTTCTTGATGAGGCTGAAAGAAAAGAATATAAAGACTATGGCTTGAAGCTTAACACAAACACACACACACACACACACACACACACACACCAAGCCTAAGATTGGCAACTGGTCCCATCACTTCCTGGCGAATAAAGGGAGAAGAAACGGAAGCACTGTCTGCTTTTATACTCTTGGTCTCAAAGATCAGTCCAGATGGTGACTACAGCCATGAAGTTAAAAGAAACTTGAACCTTAGAATGAAAGTTATGACAAATCCGGACGGCATGCTAAAGAGCATGTCACCTTACTAACAAAGGTCCATACAGTTAAAGCAATGTTGTTGTGTTCTTCTACTCCCCTCGCTCCCCAATAGCAATGTATGTCTGTGAGACTCTGACCATTAGGAAAGGTGAGCACTGCAGAATAAGTGCTTTCAACCTGTGGTGCTGGAGAAGACTTTTAAGAGTTCTTTGGAAGGAAGGAGACATAATAAATCAGTACTTAAAGAAATTAATCCAGGCTATTCACTGGAAGGTCACATAATGAAGTTGAAGCTGAAATAATTTGGCTACATAATGGGAAGGTGGGGCTCATTGGAAAAGATAGTGATGTTGGGAAAGATTGAAGGCAAAAGGAAAATTGGATACCAGAGGATAAGATGGATAGATGGTAGAGGAACAATTGTAATGGTAATTAATTTGTTTGATCAGATGTTAAGTAGATCCTAGTAACCTAGTGTTAAGTATAGAACTCTGTCCATTGGTGAAAAGGTGTGAATTCCCCCCCCCTCCGTGAAAAGGTGTGAATTTCCCTGTTGACGTGGAACAATGCCATTGGCTGAGACACTCCCCTGAACCATGTTGACTTGGGAGAAGGCCAGTGTTTATAAGCAGGAGAATTTCAGAGATAGACAGTGGCTGACTGAAGACATGAACAGGATGGGACTTTGTTTGTTGGTGGCCTGGCTGATCCTTGACTTTCAGCAAGAGAAGTCCTGAAGGGTTCAAGGTGTGCTGAATCTGGTGAACTTCAGTGTGTACTGGGTCTTGCCTTGAGGACTGGACAAGGACCTGGGAGCTGTTCATCCCTAAGGACTGGACGAGAATCTGTAAGCTTTCAGCCCCTGAATCTAGGTGATTGTCTGGCAGATTCAGGAGGGAGCTGGGACCAGGGAAGGGGATCCAGGGAATCAGAGAGACCACCCAGAGTCAAAATGAAGAAAAGGCTTCCCCTTGGACTAAACTGAGGTTTGTTGGAAATCAAGGGATGGAAGGATTGTGTGGTTGTCTAAGAACTTTATTTGGAAACTAAAGTTAATGGTT
>JAQQSW010011863.1:0-12657 GCA_028646575.1 Pseudocheirus occidentalis | reverse complement strand
TCCCTTGTCAGCCACTCCCACTGGAAGGAGCAGCAATTCAATACAGGCTGTACATGTGTAATTACGAAGGACATCTCCATGGTGGGCATATTGTAAGAGGCTGATTGTATGTCCCTCCTTCCTATCCTGCACCCCACCCCTTGTTTTGAAGAAGCTCACATTCTAATGAGAGAGATAGCATGCAAATAATTATATATCCATATGATAGATATAGCTGAAGTGGAAGGCAATCTCAGAGGCAAGGAGCTTGCAGAAGATTGGATGAGATTAGGAAAAACTTCCTACAGAAAGTGAGATTTGAGCTGAGTCATGAGAGAGCTCATTCAGCTAATTCCTATGTGACAAGGTCTCTTGTCATCTTGCCACCTGGATTGCTTCCTTTGGTATAAACCACCTTTTCATCATCCTTCCTAAAATATAGTACTGAAGACTGAACAAGGTACTCTGAATATATCATGACTAGAACAGAGGGCACTATGCCTGTCACCTCCCTCCCTCCCTCTTTCATGTAGTGCATGAGTTTTGGGCCGCCATGTTGTACTGTGTGAACAGTGTATTTCCATGGGGTGGAATTGATCAGGGAAGACTTCATGGAGGAGATAAAAACTGAACCCTGCCTTAGTCTAGGATTTGAGTAGGCAGAAATGGCATCAAGGTCTGTGAAAGATAAGGATGAAATAACAAAAATAAGTCAGCATTTTTGTAGCAATATCTCCATGAAGTAGCTGGCCCATTATTAGTGCCCCTGTTTTACAGTTGGGGGAACTGGGGTTCAGACAAAGGAAGTAGAATCTAGATGACACAACAAATGGACTTGCAGTTAGGAAGAGCTGAGTTCAAATCCTGCCTCAGACATTCACCATGTGGCCCCTGGGCAAAGTACTTAACCTCCCTCAACCTCAGCTTCTCTCTGTAAAATGGGGATAATAAACCCTATTTCATAGGGTTGTTGAGAGGATCAAATGAAATAATATATGTAGAACATTTTGGAAATCTTAAAAAGGCTGTAGAAATGATCCTGATAGTGATGATGGGAATTCTGTTGATGGTCACAGAGCTAATCCAAATGAGAGCTAGGATTTGAACCCAAGTTTCTTGAGAGAATTTGGGGCTCCTTTCTTTTTTTTTTTGGAGGGCAATTGGGGTTAAGTGACTTGCCCAAGGTTACATGGCTAGTTTTTTGTGTGTGTTTAGTGTCTGAGACCAGATTTGAACTGAGGTCCTCCTGACACCAGGGTCGGTGTTCTGTTCACTGTGCTACCTAGCTGCCCCTGGGGCTCCTTTCAAATGTGAATTGGCTCCATAGCATCGCTCATTAGACATCTGCACACCTGGTTGAGCCTGAGCTCATTCCTAAGGGATTCCAAGGAAGGTTCCCACATTCCCTTTCTCATGTTCACACATATCTTGTTGGAAAGGTCTCATCTCTCCACCCATTTGGTTACAGGTTCCAAAGAATGAGGCTGAATTAACAACTGATGAATGTGTCTTGTAGCCCAGCTTTCAATTTTGCAAGAAATTTCGCCTCAAAGTGGTTAATATCAATGAGCATTATAATAATTATAGTTACATTTTTTTCCAAAATTTTATTTTAGACTCAAACACCAGAGCACAAATACAGAATAGAGAAAAGAAACGTGATAAACTTAAATATTGGAACTTAAATATAAAATTAGAGGAAAAAAGCATGTCGTGTGCATGGCAGAACATGAGATCATTCAAAATATGTAACAATAAATTGTCATTTCAAAAAAGCCTATATGATAATAATACTTGTTGTGCTGAGAATTGTCCATCTTTTCTTTGCTTCCTTATGAGTTTCCTTTTGTTCCTTGCTGTGTACTTTTTTTACTTTGTTCTTTTGTTCCCTCCCCACAAATTCCCCCCAGAAGGCTACAATAAAGTTTAGATATGTTTCTCTATAGCTATAGATATATACATACACATATACATACATACATACATATGTAGACATATACTTTCCCAAACCTGTTCTACTCCTGACCTTTGTCTTTTTATGTACGATTATATCTCTTGTTTCCTATCCCTTCTGCCTCCTCTACTTCTACTCACTACCTTGTTCTTCTATGACTTGCCTACCCCCTCCAAGGATTCCTCCCCTATCCTTCCATTCCCATAAATCTAAACACCCTTCTACACCCCTATTTACCTATTCTCTCACCCTCCCCTCTAAAGATTCCTCCCTTATCCTTTCCCTGCTCCCTATGCTCCTGCCATTTTATTTCTTCTGAATTTAGAAGACTTTTATACTCTTCTAAATATATATGTATTGTTCCCTCTTAAACCCACTCCTGATGAAAGTAGGTTACCAGAACTACCAGCTCTCTTCCCCAATCTGATTCCTCTATATCAATTCTCCCTTTTGCACCTCAAATAATTACTCTTTTAAGCTATTCCTAAATGGTTTTACTTTTTAAATTCATATCTTTCTGAGGTTTACCCCAATCTTTCTTATAAACTATCCAATTATTGATAAGAATCTTAGACATACATTTTACATTCTACATATATAAAAAGTAAACCGTCTGTCCTTATGGGTCCCTTATATTCAGTCTTCGTTATATACCTTATATTTCTCCTCTTTCTTTTATGTTGAATCTTCTATTAAGTTCAGGATTTTTTTAAACAAAGTCTTGGAAATCTGAGAGTTTATCAAATGTCCATTTTTTTCATTCAGTATAATATTTAACTTTGCAGGGTATGATATTTTTGGCCAGAGTCCAGGTTTTTTTGCTTTTTGATATGTTGTGTTCCAAGACCTATAGTCCTTTAAGATCTCTGCTATTAGTGCTTGTGTAATTCTAATTGTGGCACCATCATATTTAAATTGCTTTAATCTTTATGCCTTTAATATTTTTTCCTTCAGCAGGGGGTTTTGGAATTTGACTATGATATTCCTATGAGTTTTCCTCATAGGATCTCTTTTAAGTGGTGATCAATGATTTTTTTCTGTTTCTATTTCCTCTCCCCCCCCCCCCAGCCCTTCCCATTCTAATGCTTCAGGATAATTTTCTTTGATTATTTCTTGTATTATTGTATCAAGATTCTTTTTTTGATCATAAATTTCAGTTAATCCAATTTTTAAAAAATTTTCTCTTCTTGATCTATTCTTCCAGTTGGTTGCTTTTCTTATAAGATGTTTCACTTTCTCTTCAATTTTTTCATTATTCGTATTTTGTTTAATCACTTCTTGATATCTTATAATTTCACTGGCTTCAGTTTGCCCAGTTCTAATTTTCAAGGTGTCTTTTTCTTCCTTAAGATTCTCAATCTCCTTTTCTAATTGGCTAACTTTCCCTTCATACCCTTCTTGTTTTTCTTGGATTATTCTTATTTTCATTTTTAGTTTTTCCTCCATCTCTATCACTTGATTTTTGAAGTCTTTTATAAGATCTTCAGTGAATTCTTTTTGGGCAGGTGACCATTTAACATTACTTTTTGGGGATTTCTTTACTTTGATATCCTCCTCTGAGGATGAACCCTGGTCATCTCTTTTCCCATAACAGGTTTCCTATAGTTGGATTCTCTCTCCTTTGCCTATGCAAATTTGTGTGTGATAATATCCTAATTATTTATAGTCACCTCTAGCCCTGCTGCTTCCCCCAGACTTTTAGTGCTTCTCTTTAGCCTGAAAGCAGAGTGAAACCTCCAACCTCCTGTAAGTGCCCACAGCGAGGGCCTTTCAGCCCCACTGTTTCCTCACTGGCCAGATGTCCACAGCTTTTTGAGGCACAGCTGGATCTGGCATTCCTGGTTAGCAGAGGTTCCCTCGATCTTCCCGGGCTCAAACGCCCTACTCCCCTCACTATCCCAGGGGTAAAAGTTCTGGTGGCAAGGGCAGAAGCAGCCTCTCAAACCAACTAACCCCAGGGCTTGCAGGTTGCTGTTAAAATAGAACCTAGCCTGAAGGTGTTTACTTTTCATAGGGACAAAACCTCCTCTTGAAATTTTTCTTCTGATCTTCTCAAATTGTCCCAGGAAGAAACCAGTTGTGTCCCAGTTCTTATTTATCTCCACCCACACTGTTTGCCCTAAGGTGCTATTTTAATTCTTTTGTGGAGGAAATCTTGAGAGCTCAACATTTTCTGACCTTCTCTGCCATCTTCCCAGAATCCTCACTCCTAGTTAAATCATACAAAGCAAGAGACTGTTAGAGCTACCATCTTTCTCTGGCAATGCAGCTAATGATAGGCTATATTATAATCATGTAGACCCATGGGATGGCATGCGGAACAGAGAACTTAAAAACAGGTAGATGGATTAACTCCAGCCACTGTTAATCTTCCCACCTATATCATTATTATTATTATTGGACACAGATCAAAGACCCTTTACTATTCTGGTTGCCAAACCCTGGACCCTCTCCAACTTATGGATGTCTCCCTGAATATGTGGTGCTCAGAACAAAACCCAGCACTCCAGATGTGGCTTGACCTGGACCAAGGGCAGTGAGACTAGTCTTTCCCTGATTTTTGGACATACTATGTTTCTATTTACGCAACCAAATGTTTCCTTGATTAGGAAAGGAGTGGAGCCAAGTCACAGAGTGAAAAGTTGCACATACCAGTGAAACCCTGAAAGACCTAGAGGCAGGTCCCTACATGTGGGGTATATCCTTTCTTAAGAATCATAGGTGTAAGGGTGGCTAGGTGGCACCGTGAATAGAGCACCGGCCCTGGAGTCAGGAGGGCCTGAGTTCAAATCCAGCCTCAGACGCTTAACACTTAGCAGCTGTGTGACATTGGGCAAGTCACTTAACCTCTATTGCCCTGCCTTCCCCTCTCTAAAAAAGAAAAAAAAAATTATAGGTATAGAGTTCAGAGTCTGTCATTTTACAGATAGGAAAACAAAGGCCCAGGAAAGCTAAATGACTTACCCAGGATCACACAGATTGCATTGGATGCAAGATTTAAACCCAGGATATCTGAGTCCAGACTGAGTGTTCATTCTACTATAACATGCATAAGCTAATAACATGCAGAAGGTAGCTAACTGGTTCAATGGATAGGAAGCTGGGACTAGAGTGAGACCTAAGTCCAAATCCTGCCTCGGATACTTTTTAACTGGGTGACTTTGGGCAAGTCAACCTCTACCTTGATTTCTTCATCTGTAAAATGGGGATAATAATAGCATTTATCTCCTCAGGTTGCTGTGAGGGTCAAATGAGCTTATATTTGTAGGTGCTGGTGCAGTGAATAGAGCACCAACCCTGAAATCAGGAGCACCTGAGTTCAAATTCAGCCTCAGACACTTGACACAAATAGCTGTGTGACCTTGGGCAAGTCACTTAACCCCAATTGCCTTGCCTTCCCCCCTCAAAAAAAAATTGTAAAGTGCTTACCGCAGTAAGCCTAACACATTGTAGACTCTTTAGAAATGTTATGCGTTGTTGTTATTGTTGTTGTTATGGAGGCTTGGGTAGGCTGAAACCTGTATTAGAGGAGGGAGTATCCATATCACAGACGGCACATTTCTATGACCTTTCCCCATGTAGCTTCAGTCTCCACCTTCCTCCCAGAGTCTCCCGGGAGCATAGGGAGGATGCAAGGAGACTGAGCTTTCTCCTTCCCCTTGGGGCCCTGCGCTGGGACTCTAGCTCCCTTCCATCTGCTCTCCCCCTCCCCCGGGGTCAGCGTCTCCTCCTGCTCGTTTTCCAGGTGTGTGGCCCTTAGCCATTGGCTGCAGCCCTGCAATCACCCCGGGGTCTAGGCGAATGAGAAGCAGCCACTTGTGGGGCACACTCATAGCTGGGGTTGTGGGAAAGCCCCAGCGCCTTGTCCGACCAAAGTGCTCAGTGGAAGTCGAATTCCAAAACGGAGGAAGCCACGGGCAAAGGGTCTACCTGGAGAGGCCAAGGCAAACCAGGGGTGGCCAAGCTGGGGATGAGGTGGCTGCCGGCGCTGGCGGCCATGGCCGTGCTCCTGGGCACCTCAGCAGACGGCCAGAGCGGGGAGGGCAGGAGCCCCAGGGCCACAGACAACCAGAAAGCCACGGACAGCGCCACGGACAGCACCACGGACAGCGGCATGACCGGCACCCCAGACGGCACCACCACCACCAGCACCCCAGACAGCACCACCACCACCAGCACCACCACCGACAGCACCCCCAAGAGCACCGTGACCACAGAGAGCACGAGTTTGGGCAGAGAGCGCGCTGTGGGCAGTGGCACGGCCAGGGATGGTGCGGGCGCCACGGCAAAGGCCCCGCACGCGGAGAACGCGAGTGCTCCGGATGCGGCAATAGCCACGGCCAGTGCCGGGGACAGGGACGGTGGCGGTGGCGGTGGTCCAGTCAGCTCTCCAGGACAGCCGCAGCAAGAGTGGAGGAGACGCGTCTACTTCCGAGAGGAATTCGAAGACGGCGGTGAGCAGCCAGCGACCGCAGCCGGGTGGGTGGGTGGTGCTGATAGGGTGAACCTCGAACATCCCACGGCTGGGGCAGGGCGGGAGGGGACGGTGCGGTAGGACCCCGGGGCTAATGGTTCAGCTTTCTCCTTCCGCACAAATAAGCTGAAGAGGTCCTAGCTCCTACCCAAAGTGTGCAGTTCTGGGCAAATCAGAGCATCTCTCGGCTTCTGTTAGCTTCTTTGAAAATGACTGTTGTACCCCTGACTCTTGACTACTCTCTGAGGGTATTGTGAAAGAAGAGTTTAGCTTCCGGTGTGATGGAACAGATTGGGAAGAAGCCTTAGTGTGGAATAGGGGGAGACTTGGGTCTGAATCCTGGCTTTGTCACTTACTATCTGAATGTCTTTGGACAAGCCATGCCATCGCACTGCGACTCAATTTCCTCCCCTGTAAAAAGTGGAGGTTGGACAACACCCTCTCTGGAAGATACCGTCCAGTTCCAACACTCCGTGATCCTACACACGAATTTAATAAGATCTCCTTTGGTTCTGCGTGGGCTTCTACTCTTCTTGTTCTTCCTCACCCTGTGTATCCTAAGTCAAGCTATATACCAAGGTTTTTCCTATTCTAAATCACCTGATGTGAGAAGCAGCCTGAGCTAGTGAATAGAAAGCTACCATCACAGCTATCAAGACCTGGGATTAACTTTCTCCTCCGCAGAGTAGATGTGTGACCCTAATAAATCTAACCTCTTAGGGAGGATATCAAAGTTTATAAATAGCAAAGAAGGTGCCAATCTACATTAGCAGAGGGAGTTTCCTTACTTTATAGTTACTATGAATCCCCATCAATGTGTTTTGTGCCACTTTGGAATAACTCTGTTAGCAATATGCCCCAGCCTCCTCAATATCTCTATGACCTCTTCATCGATCCTTAGGTTACCTACTGCTGTAATTCTTCCAAAGAGCATCATTGAAAAGTGGGGAACACATACATTCAAATAAATCCTAGGAGAGAACAAAGTGAAGCAGAAAGAGTGTGGGTCCAGGAGCAGGGAAGTCCTGGATTTCAATCCTGACTTTTTCATTTGCTAGCTGCAAAACCCTGACCATACCATCCCCCTCCTCTGGGTGTCAGTCTTCCTTGTAAAAGCGTTTGAATGAGATGATCTCAAAGGTCACTTTCAGCTAGATATCAATAGAGCTGGATGCCTCATCCAGTCACACGTCAACAGAATAAGTTTTAGGATCACAGATTTCTATCTGGAAGGGATTTTGGAAGTTGTCTTATCCAACTACTGTCTGAGTGAAGTGACTTGTCTAAGGTTACACAAGTAGCAAGCAGGAGAGTCAGGAATTCCAGCTAGCTTGGTCCTCTGTTTCTAACTTCATTTTGAAACATACTACAGAGTTTGTGGATGGTGGTTAAGCAACAGTTCTCTTTTGAAAGAGTTAGACAGTTTTCCGTTTCCTTTTTCCCTTTCCTCTGCTGCTTAGCATCTCCGGCCTAGTAGGTTTGAAAAGGTCAACTTAGGGAGTTCCCAGACTTCACGAACAAGCTTGAAAGAGGAGCTTTTTATAAAACATAGACCTCCTGTGGGAAAGGAATCATTGTCCCTCAGTGTCCTTGGTTTATAGATCTAGGCAGTTAGGTGACAGAGTGGATCAAATACTAGACTTGGAGTCAGGAGGACCTGAGTTCAAATCCCACCTCAGACACTCAGCAGCTGTGTGAGCCTGGACAAGTCCCTTAATGCTGTTTGCCTCAGTTTTCTCATCTATAAAATTCCTCATCTAACGATAATACCTGCCTTCCAGGCTTGTGAGCATCAAATGAAATTATTTGTAAAGGGCTTTCCAAACCTAAACTTACCATAGAAGTGCAGGCTAGTGAGCGAACTAGAACTGGAAACGATCTCAGAGGTCGTCTGACAAGACACCTTCATATTATGGAGAATGAAAGGGGCTCAGCAAGGCTGGGATTCACACACACACACGTGCACACACACACGCACACACACACGCACACACACACACACGCACACACACACGCACACACACACGCACACACATACACACACGCACACACACGCACACTCTTACTCTGAGTCCAGAATTCTGAGTCAGCCTCTCCACAGAACTCCTCACTAAGTAATGTTATTCTGGTTAGCAGGGACGATGATCATAAAAATCTTTGTATTATTCTTCAGTCATTTCAGTCAGGTCTGACTCTGCGTGACCCCATTTGGGGTTTTCTTGGCAAAGATACCGGTCATACTTTGTCATGTCCTTCTCTAGCCCATTTTACACATGAGGGGACTGAGACAGACAGGGTGAAGTGACTTGCCCAAAGTCACACAGGTAGTAATTCTGAGGCCAGATCTGAATTCAGGAAGGTGAATCTTCCTGATGCTAGGCCCAGCACTCTGCGCAATATGGCACCACCTAGCAGCCTCTTCTATGGCATTAACCATCACAAAACATTTTTCTAACACAATCCCATGAGGGGGACATTATTAGTTATATCATCTTCATTTTACAAATGGAGAAACTGAGTCTCAGTGAGATGAAGTGACTAGACTTTGGTCAGAAAAGTACCAAGTGTTAGAGATATCAATTGATCAAAAAGCATGTATTAAGCACCTACTAATTGTCAATCACTTAGAACAATAAAAATACAGGGGATAAAAATACAAAAATCTAAGAGGCCTTTCCCTGAAGGAACTTACATTCATATGTATACAATGTGAACACATACATACATATGTGTAACATGCAAAAAAAATACTCAGTCTCTTGGGGAGTAAGGATACGAGCAGCTGTGAGGATGGAGGGGACTTCATGTTGAGACTGAATTTTGAATGAAAGCAAACATTCCAAGAGGCAGAGGTGAGGAGGGAGGTAGTGAGTGCGAAGATATACAACCATATTACAACCATGTGTGCAGAGCAGCGAACAATCCATGATGGCTGGGCTGCAGGGTGTGTGGAAGTGAGTAAAAGCACTGGAAAGTTAGGGAGTGCCAGCTGATGGAGAACTTTGCATGCCTAATAGAGGGTTCTGTATTTGATCCCGGAGGCAATAGGGAGTCTCTAGAATTTGCTGAACAAGGGATGATATAGTCAGACTCACAATTTAGGAAAAGCACTTTGGCAACTGAGTGAAGGATGGACTGGGCTGGGCATAGATGTGAGGCAGGGCTCTTGTGAGATGTGGGAGATGTGAGTGACACCTATACAGAGGTGTGATTGTGTGAGGGAAGAGAAGGAGACTGGTATGAGAGATGTTATGGAGCTAGAGCCCAGGGTCTTGCAGCAAGCACCACCTCCGGCTGCTGCTCCAGGCAGTTCATTCCTGGAGGACTGGGCTTGGATGTATCCCCATGTATCACCCTGATGGTACTTGGGATGGAGAAGATCTTGTCCATCCTTACAGCATCTCAAAGATATATCACTTCGCTCCCTTCTCACCGCCTTTGCCTTGCTCTTTGTCATCATATTACAAGATGCCTTCTCACAGAACGTGTCCCAACCTGCACTACCCACCCCTGGGAAGGAACCAGCAAAACGATCCATCTCTTAGGGGATTAACTGTAAAGAACCATCTTGGATAAACATTCCTGAAATAACAACTTGGCTCAGCGCCTCACTTCCCTGTAGGATTCCTATTTAATCCCCATAACAGCCTTGTAAGATAGGAACTGGGGAGTCAGATCAATAAATAACATTTCTTAAGTGCTTTGCAAACTTTACAGGACTGTGTAAATACTAGCTGTTATTATTATGGATAGAAAAACAGATGTTTTTACTTAAGTGTTTACTGTGAGTCCTCAAGAAGCTAACATTCTAATGGAGAAGACAAAACACAAAGAGGACCTGGAAATGGGGAAAGGATATTTAGGGGCAAGGGAATAGTCGAGGAGGAAGAGGAAGAGAAGTCTGGCCAGTGAGTCAAGATGACAGTGAGGTGAAGGACTCCAACCAAAGTAGTGGTCTGAGCAAGGTCTCAGGGTGGAGGCTTATCCAGGGTGGGAACGAAGCTGGTGAGAAGAAGTCTAGAAAGTAAGTATAATCAAGAATGAGTTAGTGAGCCAGTCTGATGATCTCCATTGGTAAAAATAGGGAAACTGAGGCTCAGAGGCATTAAGTGACATAGCTCACACAGCTGGCCAGTGAAATCTTTCCCCTTCATCATATTACAGCTGTAGCCAGTGGACAGAGATATGATGTGAACCCCAAGAGTCAAGATGATTGAGGCAGAAGATCAGAAAAAAAAAAACTAGCATGCCCAGTGAAGGGAAGGATCATCTCTCTAACTGAAGCTTGAAATTTCCAAGAATCAGAATTTGCCCTTTCCATGGAGTCTTCTAAGAAGTCGTTGATTCTTATGGTGAAGGTGAAAGAACACTGGCTCAGGAAACAAATGACTAGGTTCAAATCCTATCACTGATGTTCACTTCCCAAGTGACCCTGCACGTTAGACTTCCCTGGGCCTCAGCTTCCTTTTCTACACAATGAGGGAGATGATCTACGTGACTTGGAAAGTTTCTTCCATCTTTGACATCTACGACTATGGGTCTGCCTCCTCGGGACTTCTACCTTTGAGGCTTGTTCAAATTCGAATTCTTCTTTTCTGTGAGACTCTTTCAAATACGTGAAGACCACAGTCTCACCCTCTGTACATCCTTTCTGCTTCAGGACAAGCATCTTCAGTGATGCTTCAGACCTTTTGGTCTCACATCTGAACATGCTCTACTTTATCAATGCTCCACCTAAGAGAATTCAACTTGATGCCCCCGACTTTTGGTCTTGTCAGTGCCTAGTCACTCTAGGTACTGCTAGTGTCTTAGTGCACTCAGACATCACATTCATTTTTTTTTTTGGCACGTTGAGTCATACTTAGATCATTCACTCATTCATCCGGCATTCATTACGTGCTGACTATGTGCCTAGCACTGTATTAAATATTACAAATGAGGATGCAAAACCAAACTGAAACAGCCCATCCCTCTATTGGGAGGGAAACAACATATGTAGATAATAATATATACAAAACAATTTGCAGAGTGGGGCGGAGGTCTATGGTGAAAGGCAGTTTGTTTCAGTGCACGATGAAAAGTTAGGGAAGAGTGAAATGGTAGGAAGGGGAAGTGGGAAGGGAACAAGCATTATGAAGCTTTGGACCACAGGGACTATGCTATATCAAATGCTTTACAAATATCATCTGATTTGTTTTATGGGCACTTCAGGGATGGAGCTGACATAGACCGATGTGAGGAAGATGGGAGCAGAGGTCAGGGATTCTGAGCAGTTCCAGCTAAAAGCCCCCCTCCTACAGGAATCCTTTCCCAATCCCTCTTAATTTTACCACTTTCCTATATTATGAATTATTTCCTACTTATCTGGTAGGATTCTACTACTTACTTGCTTCTATATAGTTGCTTGCTTGTTATCTCCCCCTCCCATTAGTTTGTGAATTCCATGAGGGCAGGGGCTGTCTTTTCATTTTTTCGCATCCTCTGGGTTTAAGCCAGTGCTGGGCACATAGAAGGCACTTAACGATAAACATTGATTGACTGATTGATGGAGGAAAGTTGACGATCGCACGCTTCACATCAGAAGCGGAGATATTGATTTGATTCTCAATCCCTTGGAAATAAATAGAAAGCTGAGCTGAGAGGCTGATTGTCAAGGCAGAGGTTAGTGGGATCTTGAGGCTGGGCTAGTTATAAAGGGGTGAAGCAGATTGCTCACCCTCAGCCAGGTCAGCTCTGTCCTTATCTCAGTTTCTCTATCTGTAAAATGAGGGGGTTTGACTTTATGACCTCCAAGGCCCCTTTCAGCTTGAAATCTAGGCTCAGGGGGGGCCCTCAGGTAAGTTGTTTTACCTCTACAGCCCTCACTTTCCTCATCTGCAATATAAAATTGAGCTAAAGTCATAATAGCAGAGTAGGAAGAACGATGTATTTGGACCCAGAAAACCTGGGTTCAAATCCTGCCTCTGGCATTTACTACCTATGTGACCTTGGATAGGTCTATATCTTTGAGGCTCCTCCTAGCTCTAAATCTGTGATGGTAGTTCACTTTGCCTCTCCAAACTTCAGTTTTCTCATCTGTCAAATGGGGATAATAGTCATGACGCAGCCTACCTCCCAGGGGCTGTTTTGAGAAAAGTGCTTTTTGTCAGCCTTAAAATGCTAGAAAAGTGGGAGAGGTGAAGATTGTTTTCACCAGCAGGGGGCAGTAACCATAAAGGAAATATGAAGTCTTTGGTACTGTGAATTAGTT
>JAQQSW010011862.1:0-12657 GCA_028646575.1 Pseudocheirus occidentalis | reverse complement strand
ATATATCAATCACATCTCAGAACCATCGTTGGCACCATGTAGACAAGGCCAGAGGCACAGATATTCCAGGATGATTGGTTCAGTAATTAGATTCTATTGGGCCAGATATGCTATCTTCCTAAATCCACAGCCTCTATAAACATCCTCTGTCTTCAATGAAGTTAAATGAGTGGTTCATTAGGGATGAATATGTTAAGAGAGGGAGGAAAAATTGAGGTTATGAATGGTGTGTAATGAAATTTGTTTAGAAAAGGTAACCCAAGGAACTTGCAAATACACAACTAAAAGACACAAGCTAACCAAGTTAGGAAGAAGTATAGCTTTGTAAACTACAGAAAACTTGAAGATGTTTTGGTGAGTTAGCAGATGTCCTAAAATTGGAATGAATACAAGTCTCAAACCTAAAGAAAGAAAAAAACCTCACATTTTAATGTAATGATTTGAGGAGTTAATATAATGGTACAACTCATACAGAATTAGACCTGAAATCAGGAAGATCTTTGTTTGAATCCCATCTTTGTCATTTATTGGCTCTATGGCCTTTGGAAAGTCAAGCTTGGCTTCTAGTCTTTAAAATGAGGATAATACTGGGTTTCTTTCTCCTAGGCTTGTCATGAGAATAAAATGAAATTATGTGTCCAAGGCATTGTTTAAATTTCAGCTAGTGGTGGTAATGGTGGTGGTGGTAGTGGTGGTAGTAGTAGTAGTAGTAGTAGTAGTAGGACGGTGGTAGTAGTTGTGGGAATAGAGTATATAGAATACAATGGGGTGTATGAGGCATTCAAGGAAGACTAGCACCTCTGATATGAGGACTTGCTGAGTTTTTTCCAAGGCTTCTCATCCATCTTTGGCATCTACCTGACATTTAACTCTCATTAACGGCTCCAAGAAACTATAGCACGCACAGGGGATACAGCCCGGTAAACCATTTCAATAGATGGGCTAAATCAAGCTGAGGGTAACCAATAAGCCTGTTAGTAAGCTAGGGGGATGTCTACCCAAAGCATACAAAGACTTCTCCTGGTGGAATGGGCAAATGAAAGCAATGTGTTCCAGTGTCCATGAAGGCAACTGAAGTAGGCACTGTGGCATACTTAGAGCTTGGTCAAACATTGAAGATGCCAATATCATCATCCACTGGGATATTACAAGTTGTTTTGACTTTTTCTTGCCACTGGACTTTGATGACTTTGGAAAAGAGAGAAAGCTGACAACTTTGTACAACTCTGCCTCACTTAAATCCAGTTCACATACAAGTCAAGATATCACCCAGTGATGTCATTGATCCTCTTTGAAAATGAAGGACAAAAAACAATAATAGCAGTATATAGAATACATGATTTGGAGCCAGGGCACCTGCATTTGAATACAAATTCTGTTTCTTAGGAGTTATGTGAGTTTGAGAAATTTACTGCCCTACTCTAGTCCTTAATTCTCTCATCTGTTATTAGTAGGATAAACTCTGCAACCTCTACGGTTCCTTCCAATTCAAAAACGTGGGAGGATAGAATTTTATGCTGCTTATTAATGGAGAAAAGTGACTCACAAAGGCATTATGTTCTGATGTTATTCAGAAAAAAATAATAATGATAGTATGTAAAATAGACTGTGGGCTTAGAATTTAGATGAACAATCAAATTAATAAGTAATCTGTTTGTGAAATGCTGCTATCAAACTGGCATGACATGAAACAGTCAGAAAATAACACATTTTCAATATTAATTAAAGGGGAGCTACTCCTCTACAATACAGATTATGTTTCTTTTTTTGCATTGTCTAAATCTAATTATATTGTTAAAATTTAATAATATTAACTAGCAATGTATTGTCACCCATAGTATGTTTCAAAAATATATAATCATTTCTGCCAAATCTTTATAATCAAAGCAGAAGAGTCTCTAAAATAATGGTATTCACAGAAACCATTGACTTGACAGCAAAAGACAACTATATATTTAATATAGGAATGCATTCATTTGTATACAATTTAGCATGATCAATTATTACTTTGATTACAAGAACAAGACTTTTTAAAAATATTATCCTTTTTCTTGAGTAAAAAGATAACATTTTTCTCATTTAATTCAAGGCATTATACTAGGTGCTGGGGATACAAAGAACAAAACAAAAATCAGTTCCCGGCCTTACCCTACTTATGTTGTACTAAGGCAAAGCTGTTAGGCACACTACGAGTTGCAGTGCGTAGCCCACAACACTTACTGTGCAGTGCAACCAGATTAAAATGTAATTGGGAAATATTTAGCAAAATAAATAAAATTACAGTAAAACGTATACAGCATTTATGTTTTAAATAATAGATAAATCTAAAAAATAGATAATTTTAAAATGAAGTCAATATCCAGCCAGCAGGGATTCTTTATGTCTGGTTTACTGTTCCCTTTCTAGTTAAGGGACTTCTCTGCAAAATTTAACTCAATTCAACCACCCTCCGCACCTAGATACTCTCTCCTTTTTTGGCTTATCAGGACACTAGTCTATCTAAATTAATCAACTTCCCATTTCATCTATCCATGTAGTCTTAGTGTCATTTTCTGGATCACTATCCATCCATGCCCACCTTTTAAGAGGGAAGAGGAGAGGGGAGTTTCCCAAAGATATGTCCTAAGTAGGGGTAGGGGACTTATGGCCTCGAGGACACATGTGGCCCTCTAGGTCCTCAAGTTTCGTAGAACAAATCCCCTTAATAAAAGGATTTGTTCTGTGAAACTTGAACTCAGTCAAAATGTTACACCCAAGGACCTAGCAGGCCACATGTGGCCTGGAGGCCACTGGTTCCCCACTACCTAGAGTTTCTCATCTTCAATCTCAGGGCAAGTCAAAGTTCTCAGAGAAAATACCAATCAATATCCTGATCGATTCAAACTCTCTCAGAATCTTAGAGGGTAAGCCTTTTAAGAGGAAATATAATCACTTTCCTTACTTATGCTTCCTGTGTTTCAGTTTCATCATCTGGAAAGTGGAGATAATAATAGCACCTCCCCCACAGGATTGTTGTGAGAATCAAATGAGTTAAAATATAAAATATGTTGTTAATCAGCAAATCTTAAAATGCCATATAAAGAATAGCTATTTTTATTCTTACTATTACTTTTCTAGCCTTTAGTTCTCACTGATTTTCCCATTCACACAATCAACCCCTTACAATGTAATGTACCCACAAAGTACATGATGTTTACATATAACCAGCCCCTCACAATAGTAGTACTTTTACTTTTTAAAAGTAACCGTGCATTTAACAATACGGCAAAGGGAATAATAGTATCAGAAGTACTCAAATAATAACATACATCATAATCCACACAAAAACCTAGAGGTACTCTCCCCCTATGCTCTTGGCATAGGTGAGCAAGAGTGGGTACACAAAGCAACTTGGCAGAAAAATAGAGGTAAGAAAAACCAATGTTTTTAAGGCAAAAAAAAAAAGGTACTGCAGAGATTTTTGTTGTATTTTTTTTAATGTCATTGGTCCATTCAAGGAACATCTATACTGCACAGTAAACTTCTCTGCCTACTGCTTCTCTGTTGGTCCTCACTGCCCTTCAGCTGGGCAAATCCTCTTCCCTTCTAGACTAGAATGTCCAGTTTACAAGGTCTTTCCATTTACAATCATCCTTAAAAGGTTATTTAGAAAATGTTACTTCAGTGTGAGCCAAAACAGGGCTTCTTAAACTTTTTTCCACTTCAACCCCTTCAACAATTCTTAAACTGTGGTTCACAACCCCAGATGGGTGACTGGATTCCAGAGAACCACAGAGCTCCCAATACTGTCTCTGAGACAAACCTACCCAGACATTGTCCAATCAGAACAGAGTTCGCAGAAACGCAGCTCAGATTGAATTAAGGAAAAGAAACTTGTTAGCTTACCAGGATACTAAGTAGCTGCAAAGTCTGGATTCACTTCTACTTCTCCATTTCGAGCCAGAAGTGTCATAAGAGGAAGACAGATATGTGTCACCCTTGTTCAGCTCTAGGGGACCCTGAAGAACAATCACTATGAATGAAGCTCTTTGATAATTAAATCAATTTTTCTCCAACCAATCAGGAATAACTTCGTTGAAACTTTCTGCCAACCGTCTGTTTCTAGCAGCTTTTTCAACAAGCTTTAATTCTTTTACTTGGCTTCCTATAGCATTTCCTGGACTATTTTTCCTTTCTCTTCAATGACTTAAATGAGAATCTCCTGATTTCTCAGTCTCACCTTTCAACTCTCACTACAAAACTGAAAAGGTTTTTTGCCTTAGGCTCCAAATGTTTATATGATTTCTAGTTTTTTAAAGTTTCACCCTCTTTAATCAGCTAGCTGTATGCAAATGAGCTGAAGTACCATAATCATTTGCAGCTGTAAGTCTTCAACATGGTCCAGTATGTCATCCTGTATTTGTGAAGCTGTGTGTCTTCATGCTCATATCTTTACATTTTAAAATAAATACAAGTTCTTTCACTGCTTCCATAAAACATCAAGCTATTCACATACAAGTAAGGCATTATTCAGCTTCATTCAAAAGGTGACTTGAGCAATTACATTTAGGCTACCATTCATTTTCAATCCAAAATGCCTGAAAGAGCATTTGAAAGCTCTCTTTCTTCACACATATATTTTTTTCTCCTCCTTTCAGGTATTAAAATATTTATCAAAAACAGCAGCTATATCTTACACCATTTAACAGTTAATATAACTCATTTGTTTCATGCCAAAATACTTTTTTCTGCTCCTTTTATCACTAAACTGTTCATACAAAGCAAAGAGTATCTTAAAAGGACAATACATTCATATATCTATATATGTGGGGGTTAGCACTTCCAGTATTGTAAGCTCTGTGAGAGCAGGCAGTTTTGTGTCTTTGTATATATTCCCAGTGTCTAGCACAGTGCCTGATATATAGTAAAAGTTTAATAAATACTTGTCCCATTCTAGTCATTTTCCAGAGAAGGAAATTGAGGTCCAGAGAGGCTAAGTAAATTGGTTCTGGGGAAAGGACTCTGCATTTAAAGTCAGAAGCCATTGGTTCTACTACTAAGTATGTTACTGTGGGGAAATCACTTAAACTCTATTTCTGTTTCTTCATCTGTAAAATGATAGTGATGGACTAGATTGTCTCCAAATACCCTACTGACCCTTGATCTATGATCCTATAACCCCTCCTGTGTCACCTTGGGCAAGTCATTTAACCTTTCTAAGTTTCACTTCTTTTGTAAAATGAGAAGGGTTGTACTATACAATATTTAAGGCTCATTCTACCTTCACAGCTATGTCAATCCCAAGATCATAGAAGTAGAAAATAAATCAGGATTAAAAACTTGATCTTCTGACTCCAAATATTGGTTTTTTTCCACTGTACCATCAAGTAGTGATGATTTCAAGAGGCTTCCTATGATTTTGTGACACCCCCCTCCCCAACTTTTTAAATTACTATACATTTGTGTAATAGGATTCTTAAAGAGTTTTTCCTGTATGGGTAATAAAACTTGTTAAGAACCCAGTAAGTTCAATTCACAAATGTTCTTGTCTAATATCAAACCACTTTGAGATTCAGGGGAAGAAATGCTGGAAAAATCATGCAGATGTTTTTTCTATCCTATTATGTTATGATTACTCTTATTTTCAATTTGAGGTATTCTTTTCTGAAGTGTGCACCAAAATTTGAGGAGTGCAGCAGCCTTTTCTTTAATCTACTTCTGAATTTCAGGTGGTAAGAGATAAAAAAAATTTAAAGAACTTTTCTTTCTTTCCCTTCCATGAACAAAGCTATACTCTTGCCTTGGCCATTCAATAATGGTCTTAGATAATGAGAAGATCAAGAGATAGGAAAGAACAGCTAGGCATGAGACACATTTTCTCTCAGACCTGCAGAATTGTGATCCTAACAAATTCCCAAGGCACAGCACTTCATCACTCTTATGCCCATTTTTCTTCCTCCTTATGCTTCCTCCCTCCATTTCTACCTTCTCATATCTCCAACTCCTCCTTCTTCCTAATTCATTCTTCTTAACCCTTTCTTTCTCTTCTTCCTCTTGAATGCTCTTTCTCTACAGCATCTCTTCCAGTGGTACTTTCCCAGCTCCCACTTCCAAAAACAAGCCCTCATACACTTAACTCTGTCAGGGTTCTAAGGATAATCATAGTCAAAGGGTAAATCCATATTCCCTGTTTCTTTCTTGAGTTCATAGCCAGTATTTTTCCACAGTGCAAAAGGTAACATTTGAAGCTGTTTCTTCTCTCTGGTGGCTATCCTACTACTTCTTTCTCTGTCTCTTCTTGTCCAAGATGTATCCTTTTAAGTTGGTGGGTATAGCTTCTCTTTTATCAGATGACTATCTGTTTGTTCTCAGTATGTCTTTTTGCTTTAAATTGAAAACTTGGTCTTGCACTAGTTCCTTCTCTCCTATTTTATAATCAATGGGGGATGGAAGAATGAAACATTTCCTTTAAGCTCATCTCCTCCCCCTTAATTCTACTTTAGATGACAAGAGTGTCTCCTCAAGGACTCCCAAGCTTATTTATTGTACTCTACAACTGAACTGAGCTAACTTCTAGACTAATTATTCCTTTTATATGTAGCCCAAATATGTGACTTGAATTTTTCAACCAATAATACAGTATTTTCATGTGGCATTATCTGCCATTCTTCTACTGACAAAATGTCCTTTGATCTTTTCAAAATGATTAAAGGCTCGTTCATAAATATAAAGTTATAGCATAATTCCTCAATAATTAGTTCATTAATTGGAATCATACTGTTATATATCCAACCAACATAAGTGCCTGCTATGTGCCAGGCACCATGGTAAGCACTGAAAATACAAAAGGGAAAAAAAAACAGTCCTCGCCCTCAAGGAGCTTGGAATTTAATGGGGAAGACACCTGCAAAAAATATACACAAAGGAAATCTATACAGGATAAATATGACATTATTAAGAGAGGGGAAGTGCTATAATTAAGAGAGATTAGGAAAGATTTCCTATACAAAGTGAAAATTTAGTTGGGACTTAAAAGGAAGTCATTGAGATCACTATAGTTGGAGTGGAGAAGAGAATTCAAGGCATGGAGAACAGCTAGAGAAAATGTCCAAAGCCATGAGATAGTATTGTGTTTTTGGAATAGATAAAAAGGTCAGTGTCACTGAATGGAAGAGTATATATTGGGGAGTAAGAAGACTGAAAACATATGAGGGAGCCATATTGCAAAGGACTTTAAATCCCAAGCAGAATTTTGTATTTGCTTCTAAAGGCAATAGAAAACCACTGGGTTTTATTGATTGGGATTGAAGGGGAGATGGGGAGGGTGTGACATGATTGGACCTGTGTTTTAGGAAAATCACTTTAGTGGCTGAATGGAGAATGGACTGTAGTTGGGGGATGGGTGGGCATGAGGCAGGAAGACCAACGCTGACTATTGCTGTAATCTAGGCATGAGGTAATGAGGACCTGCACTGGAATGGTGGCAAAAAGATGTTGTAAAGGTGAAACTGACAGGCCTTGGCAACAGCTTGGATATGGGGGAGGGGGTGAGAGAAGGGCAAAGGATGCTGAAGGATCCAGGACGACTCCCAGATTGTCAGCCTGAGGGACTAGGAAGAAAGTGTTGTGTTCTATAGTAACAGGGAAATAAGAGAAGGAAGCGTTTTAGGTGGAAAGATAATGAATCCTTTTGGGATATTTTGAGTTTACAATCATTCCTTGTCCTCCAACTTAAGATATCTGAAAGGCAGGTGATGTGTAACTGGAGATCAACAGAGACATTGGGGCAGAAAAAGTAGATTTGAAAATCACTATCATATGGATAAATAAATCCATGAGAACTGTTGAAATCACCAGTTAAATAGAGTAGAGGAAAGAGAAAAGGCCTTAGTACATAACATTCAGGGACACCTAAAGTTGTCATGAGGTCATGATCTTGAGGAGACAGCAGCAAAGGAGACAGAGGAGAGGTCAGACAGGTAAGAAGAAAACCAGAAGAGAACGGTGTCCCAAAAACTGGAGAGAAGAGAGCAACAAGGAGGACAGAGAGTGATCAACAAGCTGAAGAAGATAAAGGAGAATGAAGATTGAGAAAAGACCACTGGATTTGGCAACTAATAAATCATTAGTAACTTTAGGGAGGAGTTTCAGTGAAATGATAAGGTCGTAAGTCAGACCATAAGAGGTTAAGAAGAGAATGAGGCAGCTAGTATAGATGACTTTTTCCAGTTTGTTTGAGAGAGTTGATATGGGAGGTAATTATGGGATTGCCTAGCAGCAGTGAGGGTCCAGTTGAGGTAATGTGACATAATTTGTAATGGACTAGTCAAAACAGTTGTATGATTTTTTTCTACCTTCATTCAGCAGCATGCATGTAGGCCTGAAGGCAATGAATGCTAGGAGTGTTTGAAGGCTGAGGCCTGGCTGGGCTTAATCAGCAATATGATAAGGAGACTGGGGATTCTAGGGAACAGGACAGTGTAGAGTTTAATTTGTTCCCCAAGGATTTGAGATGGAAAGGAGAGTGCCTAATACAGGGAAAATGGCATGAGAGAGAACTGAAGGGTCATGAGATTGGAGGCCATAGTGCAAATGAAGAATAAGCTTCTGTAAGGGAAAGTAGAGAGAAAGAGGTGAAAAGCTTAAGTATTCTCTTTTTTACTGCAATTGAAAAGTGTTTCTTCCTTCCCTCTTTATATCCAACTACACAAATACAGTACATGTGAATGACTACTTTATCTTGGTTTCCTTTGCTGGAGCATTATCAACACCATGCCAGCTAACTGTGGGTGAAATATAAAGTTCTATTTAGAGGTCTTCTTTCCCTTTCACTTAGTAATTGGATTATCACCTATGAGTTGAATTATTTTCTCTATGGAGATAATATCTCCATAAGTAGATACATAGCACCACCAGGGGTATGGAACCTGTACCCTGCAGGCCACATGTGGCTCTCTAGATCCTAAGGTGTGGCTCTTTGACTGAATCCAAACTTCACAGAACAAATACCCTTAATAAAAGGATTGTTCTGTAAAACTTGGGCTCAGTCAAAAGGTCTCCCCCCCAAGGACCTAGAAGGCCACATGTGGCTTTCAGGTTGCAGATTCCCCACCCTTGCAGGTTTCTTTCCTAAGTTCCAGTTTCACATTATCATTTACCTATTGACTATTTTGAACTAAATTTCCCATAGGTACCTCAGACTTAGCATGTTCAAAAAAGAAATAAATATCTTTCCCCCAAACTCCAAGCGTCTTCTGAACTTGCCTAAGGTGGCTGAAGACACACATCCTTCCATTCTGCTTCGCAATTTCAGTGTGATCTTCAAATTCTCATTCTTCCTAATTCCACAGGTACAAGATCTTGTTTCTATCTCTATGCTATATCTCCTACACACCACCTTCTGTCTATTCACTCAGCTTCAAGCCCTGTTAATTTATGTGGATTATTGCAATAGCCTTCTAATGACTTTCCTTGTCACAGATTGTCTTCTCCCTACCTCAAAACATCTATGGAGTTGCCAAAGTGATTTTCCTAAATCACTCATCTCATCTTATCACCCTAACACTCAACTCCGTGAAGTCTGATGCCTTCCTGTTACATCTAAAATCAAATAGAGATTCCTGTTTGGAATTTTAAGCTCTTTACACCCTGGCCAAATCCTCTATTTCCAGTCTTCTTAAATATTCCATTTTGCACACTCCAGTCTTATTGGCTTAATTGTTTTTCTTCACATTCACACTCCATTTTCCATCTCCATGATTTGTACTAGCTACCGCTAAGCAGGAAATGTTCTTCCTCCTTATCTCTGCCTCTTAGAATCACTGATTTTCTTTAAGACTTAGCTCAAGCACCACCTTCTCCCTTTCCCAGTTCTCTGTCTTGCTTGTGCTTTTTTGCTTCAATATACCCTTATGGGTACATGTTGTATTCACCATTAAAAATAAGAGCCTTAAATACAGGGTTTTTTGTTTTTGTTAATTTTACTTTGTATCCCTAGCCTTTAGAATAATTTTAGCATATAGTTGGTGCTTAATAGACTGTTGTTGGATTGATTAATTCTTGGTGTTTAATGTAACTTTTTTCATTATGACAGGCTATGAGTTATATCTTTAATCTTCATCTCGTATTCTCCCATACTGTTTTCAAATTGATAACAAATTGATCCAAATAAAAGACCTTTTTATGTTTTCTACATTCATAGAAGCCTACATATAACATATTTACTACCTAAAGCCTCTCAGAATGAAAACCCTTCATACAGTTCAGACCCTGTTGCACCAAAGAAGACAAAGTACTTTCCCAATGGCCTGTGGGCTAGCCTATACTGCATGCATTTAAATAGGTCAGAAGAAATGGAGCAAGAGTGGCCTGGCCATTCTTCCACTCTTCACAAAAAAATGCTGCTCTTGTCCTGACAACATGGAATTTGCCTGGCATAGTGAAATCGAGATAGTATAGTAGAGAAGGCTTTGGATTTATTCCCAAAGAACCTGAAAATGAATTCTGACTCCATTATCTTACTACCTGCATGACCTTGGTCACAATTGATGCAGCCTAATTTCCCTCCTCTCTAAAGTAAACGAATGAGAAGTTTATCTTTCCCCCTTTCAAACCTAAATCCTCTGATTCCTATGAAACTGTGATCAGGAATTTAATACTTGTTTACTTACTAACTCACTCGGTGATATCTCAAGGTGGATAGCTAAACCCATATAAGACCTTCACCAGGATATCAGATGGTTGAAATATAGCTAGCTATGTTCATCTTCACTCTAATAAATCTCAATGATTCACTGATTTCACTATCTCATTTCCAATCACTGTCTTTCCCATTTCTTTACCTTTCTCATTCTAATGCAAAAGGCATGTATAACACCACTTCCTTCTGAATCAAAGGTCAAACTGAGGATAATAATTGCACTTGTAGAAGCATGAATCATTCCTGATAGGAAAGAACTGAGATGAGTGTTAAATCTAGTTTTCATTGGTAGATATAAAAGGATATAAAATACTTGATTTTAATGATAAGGCAGTAAAGTAATAATTAATATTACCTTCAAGTCATTCTGTGCTTCATCGTAGCATGGAGGTGACTCTTAAGTTCTCAGAAGCTATACCATAATAGATATGTTCTACCAAACTAAAAAGGCTTTGAGTGACAAACTGTGTCTATTGCCTAAAGACCAATTTGCCTAATTTTTAGAGGGTATTCACTAGGTTGTCCAAACAGAGATGAATTTCATAGTCATAACAACTCTCAGAGATCATATAGGTAGTCACATAAACTGTGTTCTCCAGAAAAGTGCCTGCAATTACAAAAGTATAGCTCACTCATGATCAAAGAAGTAACCATATCATAGTATCCTCACTGATCTACTCCTCAAACTTGCTCTTAAACTCATTTAATTAAGTCTCTAAGAAAGTGTGTACTCTCTGGTTCTAAGGTACATCCTGTGGGGTACAATTGTGGATTATGAGCCCCTACCAGTATTTTTCACAGTAACAATCAGTCAGTATACCAAATTAGCTTTTAACAAAGGTACTTACAAATGAGGTATAGTAGAAAGAGTTGATACAAAAACTTTTTTTCCAGTGACCTGAGGCATTTTTCCCTACATGCATGCATTATGTATATAGTAAGAATGGGCTCAATCTTAGGGTACAATAGAAATGAGGCATGTGTGTAAGATACACATATGACAAACTGGTAACACAACTCCTAGTAATAGAAATCCTTTCTCTCTGCATGGAGTCCTTATGCAGTTACTGCTGGGTATAACTCTCCTCACAGCTAGCTACTAAATTGAAGTTCCGAGATGTGCTCCTTTATGGAGTCCATAGATGACATGGCTACAAGAGGCCACAATCTCTGAAGCTGCCTCCTTCATCATGTGCCCTATTCATTACATCTGCCTCTCCTCTGGATGTGTCTCTGCTCTTTCCTACAAGTACTGTGTCCTACTGTTCTGGGCATTTCTATGAATTGGTTAATGGGGAATGGAAAGAAGGAGGGACATCAGAAAACCCCATCTGTCTGATTCCCTTCCCCAAGTACCTCTCTGGGGCTTAGTTCCTACTCCATTTTGGACCCCAACTATCAAACAGCCAACTTCCTGAACTGACTGGATTTTTTTTATACATTGTACAAAGGGACATGAATGAATCTTTCATTCAGTCCCAAAGTGATTACTAACACTTTCCTTTATCTAATGGGGAAAGCCAACAACAACAACCTATGATCCTTTCTACTTGATCATTGCTTTATTCATACATTATAGTGGGGTAGTAAAATAAAAATCCTTAACATCAAATTTATACTTTGTCATTACTTTCAAAGACCATTTATTGACTGATTATTTGACTGTTTTAGTTGTTGGGGAAGCAGGGTGGACAGGGAAAGGAAACCACCATCTATAATTAAATGACACTGGCCTTCTTGTTATTCCTCATACATAACTCTCCCAAATCTGAGAATTTTCACTGGCTGTTCCCCATGCCTGGATCTCTTTTCTGTCCTCTTCTCTGCCTCCTGCTTTCCCTGGCTTCAAGGCTCAGCTTGACGCCCACCTCATATATGAAGCCTTTCCCAGTTCTCTTTCATTTTCATCCATTCAATAGAAGCTACATCTAACTTATCCTCAATGTATTTTCTTCATAAATAGTCATTTGCAAGTTGTT
>JAQQSW010011861.1:0-12658 GCA_028646575.1 Pseudocheirus occidentalis | reverse complement strand
CTTGGTTACATTGGCTTTGTTTGTACAGAAACTTTTCAATTTAATGTAATTAAGATTATCCATTTTGCATTTTATAATGCTCTCCAACTCTTCTTTGGTCATAAAATCTTCCCTACTCCATAAATCTGACATGAAAACTATTCCTTGCTTCCCCAGATTATTTATAGTATCAGCCTTTATACCTAGATCGTGCACCCATTTAGACTTGACTTTGGTGTATGGCGTTAGGTAATGGCCTATGCCCAGCTTCTTCCATACTATATTCCAGTTTTCCCAGCATTTTTTGTCAAATAGTGAGTTCTTAACCCAGAAACTGGGGTCTTTGGGCTTATCAAACAGTATATTACTATAGTCGTTGACTACTGAGTCTTTTGTACCCACTAACAATTTATTTTTTAGGCAAAGGAATATTACATACTTAAAGGTATGTGTCTTAAGTAAAGAATGAGTTAGGTGCTCTCCTACGGCTTTGTCAGTCTCTTGGTCTTAGTTGTCCCATTTCTAAAATGACACTACCATCCTGAGTCTGGGAGGGACACTTTTGCTGCTGATGGCGCCTGTGATTTTACTGCAGAATGAAGGGGACTTTCAGTAGGTAACTCCTTCCACTAGTTTCTATCCTCCAAGAGGGGAAGAGCAATAATTCTCTCCATAAATTTATATTTCAAGGACCAATAGCTTTTTTTTTTTTTGGCAGGGGCTGAGGCAGAAGAGGGGACTTCCTCTGCTAGCTGTTCACATCACAATGTCAGAGTTTTTAAGGTAACAATGTAAAGGAAAGCTCTAACAGTAATGAAGAGAACTGACTAATGGGGTATCAGAGTTTACAACAATGAATTTAGCTGACTTATTCTTGTCCAGAGAGGGCAGGTACTGTGTCAAGTATAGCAGTACTAAAATTGCTTCCTTTTCTTTTCTTTGAAAGAAACCATACTTATTACCTGTGATAACAGTTTAGCATATGACCCAAAAGCATGCAAGTTAACGGATGACACTCCCCTATCCTCCCTCAGGATGTGGACTCCTACCTCATAAAACCACTATGACATATTACCACTGGCAATAAAGGCTCTAAAACAAGGCAGACAATCATGCAAAGAGAGTCATAATCTCTAAGAGTTCCAAAGGTCACATTCACCATAAGTGCAGGTTAAAACAGCTTACTCATCCGAAGATTTCATCCCCCACAAAAGCCCATTTGTGGTGCTTACTTTAAGGCCTTGGAGAAGAGGGTATCTGGCAGCCTGGTGAGTAAATTATGCTGCAGATCCAAGACCTCCAGAGGAATGTGTTTCAGAAGGACTGGAAGGCTTTGCACATGGTTGTGTCCCACCATCAGTTTCCTAAGACTCAGACTGCTCAGAATCCTAGGAGAGGAGAAAGTCCAAAGGAACAAATAAGAAACTTAACACTTCTTGCTGAGTCTTACAAAGAAAATGTCTACAATACTGGGTCCTAATGCATTGCAGATGGGTCCTAAGCACTTATTTAATAAAATCAGGAAAACAACAGGACACGATATCAGATGCCAAAAAAGAGCATCTCTAATGCAGTGCTAACCAACCACCAGAAGAAGAACACGACTGTTTAGGGAGAAGGGAATTAATGAAAGCAGCAAATATAAGACAGATCTGAACTATATCTTATTTTCTACAACAAAATCACTCTGGATTGCAAATGTAAAAAGAGCCTTCTGTAAGTTTCACTTCAAACACACAGCTGAAGCACATTTTGCTTCAATTTTAAGATTACTTTCCTGAAGAACATGTGGAGAGGACCACAAACTGGAGCAAAGATGATTTAGTGGCATTTTAAAGAATGTATGTGTATGTAAATAGATACAGATAATAGAAAGACAGACAGATAGACAGATAGATACAGATATTTATTTCTATATAAAAACATATATATGTACCTAATGGGGACCTCCGTTAGAAGATTGTAGCTCATATCCAGCACCTCAATCTTCTTTGATTCACAGACCCAGTCCGGAACATACTCTAATTGATTCCTAGGAAAACACACAATTAAAAAGGAATCATTTGTAATAAGTAGTAGAAATGGAAAGATATTCACATCCTACTTAGATACCTCATCATGGTGTGAAGGTGAACCTTGGATTTTCCAAATACTTCCCCAAAGCATCAATTCCAGCTGTTTTTACCAGGCTGAGTGATAAAATTGTTTCTCATCCAGAGCCCAGCTTAGGGAAGCCTGGAAAGGCTCATCACTAGGGAAATGGCCACTCATCCAGTCAGAAACTGTTATTTGTGTTGATCAAAAAAGTACCCAAATCAATGAAATTGCAGATTAAAAAAAATGTTTAAGTACAAAAGGACAGCAATAAATAATTTCTAAAATATATTCAGACTACTGATGATAATTTCTTAGGAGAAAGAGCAATGAGCTGCAAACTGAGGACATCTACCTTATAAAAATATTCTGTCTGTAAGTATTACATGTGTGTGTAAATTTGTGAAAGGTAGTGCCAGCTTCATTTACTCAACTGTTTGCCTAATGTATTCCCAATGTCATGTTACTTGAGAATCTTTGCTCTCAAAAAGAAAGTGTATAAATGAAAATCATCTTGTTACAAGATAAAGAAAACCATCACAAAGCTGTATCACAGAAAATGAGGATAGCAGAACAGCAGTTAATTTAGAAAAAAAACAACTCCTCAGTAAAGAAGTTACTGCATGCTCAAGACTAAAGATTCTAAGTCTGTCCCTATGCCATGTGATCTTAGATCCACCCATCAGCCTCTAAGGACTTTTAAGAGCCTCTCCAAAGCAGTAAGGAAAATGACACTGATCTATCAGATAAACTCACTGTATTCCAGAACACACAAAACAGATCCCCCACCCCCTACCCCATCCCCGTGTAATACTCTAATAACGTTCTCTAAAGGGAAGATGGGAGTGTCTTCTTGTTCTTATTCTATGCCTAAGTAAGTTGGGCTTCTGGCCATAAGACAAAGGAAGCACAGGGCCTGAGAAAGGGAGCCGGACTTAGAGTAGGAGATTTGGCTTCAACCCTTGCACCACTACTAACTACCTGTGTCACTTCACTCCTTTTGGCCCTCATCTGTAAAATGAAGAGAGGGCAGTGACTTACCTGACACCCCAGGACATGGACTCTGAAGCTGATAATTTGAGTTATTCTTATTATCTTTGACATTTACTATCTCTAGACAATCTAGGGCTTTCTCAAAGTTCCAGGCCAGAAGGGGTCATGGGAAGGGATTTAAAAACCAAAATGGAACAAACACACCAAAAAATAGTAAACTCAAAGCCCCTGAGCCAAATAGAGGCCTCCCCCCAAACCTCCAAACCAGTCCAAGTAACTCTAAGACTCAATAGGCAAAGGATAAAATTGTCAACGGAGAGAGAATGCATCTTTTAAATCTCAGAATAACTCCTTTGTTCAAAGAAAACTATAGTAGTCTGTGACTTAAAGAACTTTTGGCTCAGAGTTCTTTTTCCAATACATATACTCTGAACCAAAGGAGCAGAAACCCTTCAAGTGAGAACCACTCCTTTTCAGGGCTCCCACCCCCAGGGCATCAAAACATTTCTGTATGTTTGCAGAACACACAGAACTCCATTCCCTGAAGGAGCTCAAGCAATTTTTATATAGGGTTCCCTCCCCTTAAGTAACAAATTAACACAAAGCCATCTCCTTCTTCCTCTTGGTGTACACTTACCTAGAGAGTTCTAAGGAGGTAAGCAGGCTAGGCACTGGATAAACATTCACTGTGGTCAGCCCTAATTAAAAAGGAAGCAGAATCATCAGCGATGGTAAGGCAAAGCAAAGTGCAGATTCACAGTCAAACCAGAGAAGAAAGCCTCTAAGACAAGTGTACTCAACCTGCGGTCTGTAGCTTCTTATTAGCAAGATTTTAGTAAGTGTATTTCAACACAATTGGCTTCCTTTGCAACTGTAATTTATTTATGTGTGAACACAGTCTGGATGGAGACGGGGCCCACAGGCTGTCCAAAGGGTCCCAGATGGTCCTGGTCCACATGAAAGCACTGAGGGAAGCCTTTCAGGAAGGGCTGGCCTATGTGGCTTGCAAGCTCCCTTCCCCCTCAGAAAAGCTGAGACAGCTCTTGGACCCCACATCTCAAAACTGACATGTTCAAAACACAAGTCTCCCCTCTAAACTTCCCTTGAGAACAGCTAGGTGGCACCATAGTACACAGAGCACCAGGCCTGGAGGCAGGAAGATTCCTCCTGAGTTCCAATTTGCTAGCTGTGAGACCCTGGGCAAGTCACTTCACTCTATTTCCCTCAGTCTCCTCATCTTTAAAATAAGCTGGAGAAACTCCTCAAGCTAGTTGGCGAAGAAAACCCCAAACGGGGTCACAAGGAGTCAGACACGATGGAAAGCTATGGAACAAGAAGAGTGCCAGAGCAGCCCCTGTGTCCGCTCTGTCCCCAGGCCCTCCCCACTGCCGTCTGTCCTCCACGCAGCTGCCACAGCCTTCCTTCTAAAAGCCTGTGTCTGAGCAGAGCTGTCCTGGAGCCACATCCGGCACAGAAGTCCTCGGCTTCCAGGGCTACACATGAGGAGGAGTGGAGGGCGGGGCTCTTGCTCTACCTCCTGCTCCCACCAGGTCTCCTCCAGCAAAGCCTCAATCAGCAGACAGCTTTCCGGCTGTCCCCCTACCCCTCTCTTCTCTGCTCTTGTCCCTTGGCGTCCTCTAAGTCTCCCCCCAGCAGACTTTCCCGACGCCGCTCAGACCCTCTCCGATGCCAGAGTCACAGCTGTACACGGGTTGTCTCCCCTCTCAGGACTGTTTCCTTGGCTTCCTGTCTGTTTCTGACACTCAGCACAGTGCCTAGCACCCAGCACACACTTAAAAAATGCTTGCTGACTTGACTGACAAGTAAATACCAGGTATTCTGACCCACTTCAGTTGTTTGGCCAATAATTGTTTCAGGGAATAAACAAGGGTATCCAATACAATACAATTTAATTTATCAAGCACATTTGGTTTTTTGTTTGGGGGTTTTTTTGGTCTTTTTGGAGGGGGAAATGGCAGGGCAATTGGGATTAACTGACTTCCCCAAGGCCACACAGCTAGTAAGTGTGTCAAGTGTCTGAGGCTGAAGAATATTTGTTGATAGTAAGCAATGTAACAGGGTTGGGTTTGGGGTTTGTTTTTTTTTGGGGGGGGGTTGCATTGTTTTCTATTTTGAGACATCAAAGCTGCATGTGTTTACAGTTTGTTCCAGGCTCATTTCATGCAGATCCTATTTCATGCTATTCAGATCTACCAATTATTAGGCCCAGGAATTGTTCCCACCTCAAAAAGTCCTTTTTTTTTCTTATTTCAGTTACTTATTAACTTTGTATAGGTTAGGAAAGACTGACTCATTTCTACAATAACATATCTGCTTCTTGCTTTTAAGCAGGGAGGTTCCTCTTTTCCCCCATTTTAATGGTATTATTTTTTCCAATTACATGCAAAGACGGCAAGCAATTGATATAGGTTATATAAGTAAGCAAAAGAATCTTAATCTGGAGTCTGGAAAAAAAATTTTTTTTACATTATTTTTATACCTTGATTTAAATATTATTATTTCCTTTGAAATCATATGTATTTTATTTTATACATTTAAAAAGACTTCTCTGACACAGGTTCTATCCACAAGTTTCACCAAAAAGCCCAAGAAACCTATGACTCTCAAGTGCTGTTTTAAAAGAAACTCTAAGCCTATTCTCACCTAAATTCAGAGCTTTGGTTTGAAGATCCCACAAAGATGTGTTTAAAGTAAAAACTGGTTTGCTAGACCACCTCTGGTAATTAAAAAAAAAAAGTCCTTTAACTAGTGAGATTCTGAAACCATAACATGCACAGAAAAAAAGAAACCAACATTCAAAATGAAGGTCATGGCAAAAAGTCTGACTTTTTTCTCTGCTGAAAACTTGATTCTATTTCTGTCTAGTTAAAAAAAAAAAAGTGATGCTGCTAAAGCAAACAGTCTAGAAACAAAAACTAGGGCTTTCACTTTTCAAGTACTATGGTGACAAGGATGTTTAGTACAGTACTGAGACCATCTGCAGAAAATACCTTTGCCCCTTTAGGATTTTGTTAAAATGCCCCTTATTGTATGAACCCCCCACGGTGACCCTATCTTAAAAGACAGCCACTGCAGCCACACACATGCTATCAGAGAAACATTCTCTTTTCCCTCTTCCCAACGCCTATCACCGAGGCTCAATACTTCAATTCTTCATTCCCAGTCACATTATATACCCAGTGTGTTAAGTCTGGTCATTTCTACCTCTGCAGCATGCCCTGCCATCTATGTCCTCTACCCTCACATCACCCTGATACAGGCCTTCATGCTCCTGGGCATTGGTCTCCCTCCCTCCCTCCTTTCCTTCTCTGAGCTGCACAGGTCCAGCCATATGACGCCACACCTACCCCCCAATCTGCAGCAGCTCCCTATGGCCTCCAAGATCAAATACAAAGTCCTCTCTTAGAGGAACTTGGCCCCTTCCTACTTTGCCAAGACTACTAGACTATGTCCTCTACGAGGCAGGGACTTCTGCCTTCCAGCTAGCCCTCAAACACAGCTCTCCTGACTCTCACTTTTTCAACAGTCTGGTGCCGGGCAGGGAATGATCTTCCTCCCCACCACTGCCTCTTGGCTTCCTTCAAGTTTCAGCTAAAACCTCAGCTTCTACAAGAGCCCTTTCCTACCCCTCAACGCCAGAAGCTGCCGCTGTAGGTTTCTCCATCTAGCTGGTGCACAGCTGTCTACATGCTGACTTCCCTGTTACAAAGTGGGCTCTCTAAGGGCAGATTTGCTTTGCCTTAGTTGGTATCCCCAGGGCTTGACACAGTGCCCTGCACAGAGTATTTAGTAGATGCTTGTGGAATGACTGACTCTCACAAAGCCTCTAGCCTCCTTCAACACAAAACCCAAATTAGCAAGGCAGGAACAATTTTCTTAGAAAATGTTTCCTTCCCAGAGCTTACACAGAACAGGCAAGTGGAGGAAAAATGGCAAATTTACTGTTGGAGTTGGCACAGACGGCACGGAGGGTGAAGCCGCTGAGCGTTAGGTCCCTCAGCTGATTCCGCTCACAATGCAGCTGCTGGAGGCTTCCCAGGGAGCTCAGATCCAAGTCGGTCAACTGGTTATCCCGCAAATCCATGTGCGTAACATGCTTATTCCCTTCCAGGTTGTCAGCAACTGTTCTCTTCAAACTGTTCAACCTAAACATTGGTCAACAAGTCACTGGAATTGAATTCTAGTACAGACACCAAAAAGTTAATAGCTCCAAAAAGCACGGCATTCCTGTTCCTGTGCCTAACATCTACAAATAGCATTTAAATGCCTAATTTACTACTGTATCATACAAAAAAAACATTTAAAAAAACTGGTTCCTTTCCTCTAGTAATTTGTAATCTGAGACAACTCAGACTTGGAAACACACATACAAGTTAAATAGAGAGCAAAATAGAGAGTAAGCTTATCTATGAAAAGATAAAGTTAGGTTTTTGTTTTGTTTCTGCATCCTAACTATTCAGAAATTTTAATTTAAAAATATGGGGAATAGAATATGTTCCATTTCAGATTAAGCAAGGTAAATGTTGTAGTCATATTCCGTTGTGGTAGAGTCAAAACAGTAGCTTTTTTAAAATTCTACTTCTAAGAACTTCTGCACATGCAATATTTAAAGCAAAGGTGTCAATAGACATGAAAACCATTTATATATGGACGAAATTCAGACAACCTCCAATGACAAAAACAGCAAATGATTTCTCGCTTTTTCTCACTCCTTAAAAAGAACATGCATAATCATTGATGTTTTTTTAACAATAAATCTGAGTCATCAAGAAAAGGTAAAAACCATGTAACTTAAATGTACTCTATTTCAAAGCAGAGAAATGTGATATACTACAGAAATATTGCCATAAAAATAATTAAAACAGACACTAAAAGGCAGTGATTTGTAAGTGTGCTTTAGAAAGTGACTAAAATGTCCACATTCTTTGACCCAAAGATTCCTTTGTTAAACATGTAGTCCAAGTAGGTCAAAGACAAAAAAGAAGAGTCCTATATACAGGAAAACACTCCAAAGCAGTACTTTTGTTGTAGCAAAGAACTAGAAACAAAGAGAATGCCACTGCCTGGGGCATAGCTGAACAGACCGTGATATGCAAATATAATGGCATATTAATGAACTACATTAAAAAAATGAATATGAAGAATTCATAAAAGTATGGGAAGACAGATGAACTGATAGAGTGAAGAGCCAACATATACAATGACTATAAAAATGTGACTGCAAAGAATGACTGAGACCAAACACTTCATCCTCCTAAGGCTGCTCCTTCTCTGCTGAGGTAGGGAACAACAGATGTGAAATATTGCGGGCAGCATCAGATACAGTGGATGTGGTGGTTGGTTTTGCTCAACTGTTTCCCTCTCTTTCTCTTTTTCTTTGTTAAGAGATGGCAAGGGAGAGGCTAGGTGGCGCAGTCAATAGAGCACTGGCCCTGGAGTCAGGAGCACCTGAGTTCAAATCTGGCCTCAGACACTTAACACAAAAACTAGTTGTGTGACCTTGGGCAAGTCATTTAACCCCAACTGCCCTACCCCCCAAAAAATTTACTATTTTTTTTACTATTAGTAAATGGCATGCCGGATAAGGGAGGAGGGAGAGAAATTTTCAAAAAAATAATGTTATGTAAAAACAAAAGAAATCAGTTAAAACTTTTTTACAATCCCATGCTTAATGGATAAGAGTAACTTATCTGGAACATTGCATTCCCCTGTGATGCCTGATTAATGAAGCATTACTCTATCTTTAAAACAAAATTAATTCCTCTTCTGAAATTTAATGTAGTAGTCTCAGAAGTAACAAAGCAAACCTAATATATAGTTCTTTCAGAGAGTAATCTGAGAAGACACACAGAAATACTATCCTTACCTGAAATCTACATGTTTGATATGCTTCATCCTGTTCAAAACCCCAAGATTCAGGACTTCTAGCTGGTTGCCTGCCATAGCCAGTTTCTCTAGCACAGTGAGCTTCACACAAGCCTCAGGAATTTGGCTAAAATTGTTGAAGGATAGTCCAAGAGTGGAAAGCTGTTGCAAATTTCCCAGTTCTTCAGGTAAAGTAGTGAGGAAGTTGCCATCAAGACAGAGAGTCTGAAGACTGTGAAATGAATTTAATAGGGGATAAAATTCAGCTAGCAAAGAATTTCTCAAAATGAGCAGATCTGGAAGTAATGAGTGCTAACTCTAGGAATATGCTGACAAGGAATAACGAATTCCAACAAATCAACAACCTTCTCAATTTCCATCTCTGCAGAGATCTAACAAATTAGCCAGCAGCAGAAGAGTCAAATCATGATAATACTATTTTCAAAGCACTCTATTGACTTGCATTTTTGTAACAAACATTCTATTGTTTTCATTCTAAATGCTATGTCGAATTTCCCAGAGCACAAGACAAAAGGGAAGAATCCAAGGGTCCCACATCAGAATCTAAAGGGCCCTCAGAAGTGATTTGGTCCAACTCCCTCTCTTTTCTGATGAGACCCCTCAGTTCCAGGGGAGTTGTGACTTGGCCAACATAAGGTATTATGCAGCAAAGGCAGAAACTCTTAACTCCCAAACCAGCAGTCCCTTCCACAATACTGTGGGGTCTGAGTAAGGTCGGATACTCACTTAAGAAGACTGCCAATCTGACCAGGCAACTCATGAAACCCATTACAGGAAAGGTTGAGTTCTGTTAGCGTGGAGATCTCACAAAGTAAAGTGGGGAATAACCCAAGCTTGTTGTGGGACAAATTCAGGCCCTTCAGTTGAGAAAACCTGAAAAGGAAAAAATAGGAATCACATCATCAATTGCCAACAGAAAGTAACTTTAAATTTCAGCCTAAAATGGTTTGCTTCTTTCACCTCCTTCTCCTCCTGCTGCTGCTGCTAATCACAATAAAAACCAGCCTTTACATAGTTCATCAAGGTTTGTAAAACACATATCTCATATATATACTTCATATATTTCAATATCTCATTTGATTCTTACCACAAACTTGGGAGGCAGGTGCTATTAACATCCCCATTTTACAGATGAGGAAAGAGGCTAAATTAAGGGACTTGCCCAGTCACACAGCTGGTCAGTATCTGAGGCAGAATTTGAACTTGGATATTCCTGACTCCAAATCCCATCACTCTATTTGCTCCACCAACTAGTTTCATAAAGGTCTTTCTATTGTTTTATGTTCTTCATACTTACTGGTCTTAAATGTATTACTGTATTACATATATGAATATAAGACTTAACTATTCATTTATTACTGAATGTGTAACTTGTTCCCACTATTTATTATTACACATAATGCCACAAAAATCTCTGAAAGGTTGGCATTTTGGTTTTTAATAAGTGTTAAAGTATATTTTCACAAATGAAATTACTAAGACAAAAGGTATGATTGTTTCTGGTACCTTTATGTAGTTCCATAATTCTCTCCAAAAAAGATTTTACAGGTCTACAATTCCATCAGCAATTAACACATATGGCTGTCCTTGACAACACAGGCCGTAATGACATGCTACTTTTAATTGTTTTTGATATGACAGATGAGGTAATACCTCAAAGTTGTTTTAATTTGCATCTCCTTTGATCATCAGAGGTGTTGAGCATTTTTCAAGTGACTGTTAATGATCTGCTTTTTTTTTTTTTTTTTGGCTTTTTTTGGAGGGGGGAAGGCAGGGCATTTGGGGTTAAGTGACTTGCCCAAGGTCACACAGCTAGTGTGAATTATGTGAGGCCGGATTTGAACTAGGGTCCTCCTGACTCCAGGGCCAGTACTCTATTCACTGTGCCACCTAGCCGCCCCAATAATCTGCTCTTCTGAAAACTGTACATATACTTAGACCAAATGGTCTCACAGTTTCCAATGAGGACAGAAAATTATCCACTGTGGTTTTGTTTTTTAAACAGTTCCTCATTTCACTGTTAAACATTTTTATTCTGAACAAATACCAAACAGATTTGACATCTAAATGTATGCTGGATAACAGAAAAAGGTATATACATTAAACTCCTAGTCTGTTATGTATAGCTGGCTTTTTAAAAAGTATATATGTAATAAGAGCCACCTGTAGCTTTCAACGCCGCCCTGCCTGTCCTTTGTTCTTGAATCCCTTCTGTTCTTTTTATCCCTAGCCTTCCTTGACCTCTTACCGCCCATATAGGCATGAAAATTTTTTTTTCATTTACAAGTTCTATAACAATAAAGCCAAATAACAATTTTCATACTGACTGTGTCTGAAGATGACTGTCTCATTCTGCAGATCTTTAGATTTCCAATGTCAGATTATTTGTTATACTTGTGATATTTTCCCCAATGTGTTTATTTTTATTAAATACATTTTTATCTTAATATAATCCGACATCCTTGTTCCCAATAATTTATTTTGTTAAAAAAATGCCCCACAACAAGTGTGATAAATACTTTATTCCATTTCCTTCCACCTTTTCAATAGTTGTGTTTCTGCTGTTAATGATTAATCTAGATAAAATTCACTGGGACACAGTATGTGAGTCTAAATCAGGGGTCCCCTTAATAAAAGGATTTGTTCTGTTAAGTCTGCCCTCAAAGGGCTGCACTTGAGGACCTAGAGGGCGACATGTGGCCTTGAAGCCTCAGGTTCCCCACCCCCAGTCTAATGATTTCCAGATTAGTCTAACCAATTTTAGAAGTAAATTCGTCAAATAATAATCTTTCCTGAGCTTTTAATTGCCATGAATTTATCTTTTTTAAAATTATTTTTTAATTTGTTTTCTTGTTTACGTCATCCATTTCCATGAGATTTTTGAGTTACAAATTTTTTCCCCATCTTTCCCCAACCCCCAAACAGCAATCCCACTGTAAAGCCCCTCCCCTGATCTGCTCTCTAACTTTCTGGTAGGGCAGGGAGGGTCTCCCTGCCCCATTCCCTGTATATCTTAATTCCTAGTTGCATATATTGCAGAGCTTTAAATTCTAGATTCTTTCGGTTCCTCCTTTGTCACCTACCCCTACTGGAAGGACAAGCAATTCAATATAGGCTGTGCATGTATAATTACACAGGACATTTTCACAGTGGAAATATTGTGACAGTTTGATGATATGTCCCTCCTTCCTATCCCACCCCACCTCGTTCTGTTCTCTACCCTGTCCCTTTACTGAAGTGTCTGCTTCCAGCAACCCTCCCCCAGACCCTGCCCTCCCCTCCATCATCCTGCTTCTCATCACCATGCCTCCCTACTCTCCTGTGTGGCATGATGCCCAGTTTAGAGTTTATGTCATTCCTTCCCTAAGCCAAAATCAATGAGAGTAAATGAAAGTAAAGTTGTAACAGTTATCCCTTGCCTTTTCTATATAGGATGATTAACCCCATTTTGTCTCTCCCTGTCTCCTCTCATTTTAGTCCTCTCCCACCTCAGAATTTCATCTTTTAAAGTATCATCCCTTCGTATTCAATTGATCCTGTACCCTCTGTGTACACATATACACACATGCTCAGATATGTATTCATACGCATATATAGCCTCCTATATAGACATATGTGTAAGTATACATATATACACATTTGTGTTCCCTTCACCAATCCTCATACTAAGAAAAGTTTCACAAGT
>JAQQSW010011860.1:0-12658 GCA_028646575.1 Pseudocheirus occidentalis | reverse complement strand
TCTCTTGGCAGCCTGTAATATTTTCTCCTTTAACTGGGTATTCTGGAACCTGGCAATAACATTTCTAGGAGTTTTCTTTTGGGGATTTTTTTCAAGAGGTGATTGGTGAATTCTTTCAAATTTTATTTTGCCCTCTGATTCTAAAATATCAGGGCAAATTCTTTGAGAATTTCTTGAAAGATGTTTTCCAAGTTCTTTTTTTGGTCATGGCTTTCAGGTAAACCAATAATTTTCAAATTGTCTCTCCTGGATCTATTTTCCAGGTCAGTGGTTTTTTCAAGGAGATATTTCACATTGCTTTCTATTTTTTCATTTCTTTGTAACTGTTTAATAGTATCTTGGTTTCTCATAAAGTCATTAGCTTCCACTTGTTCCACTCTAATTCTGAAGGAATTATTCTCTTCAGAATGCTTTTGAGATTCTTTTTCCATCTGGCAAATTGAACTTTTTAAGGAATTCTTTTACTCATTGGCTTTCTGGACCTCTTTTGCCATTTGTGTTAATTTGTTTTTTAAGGTATTGGTTTCTACAGTCAAGTTGTTGATTCTCTTTTCATGATTTTCTTACACCACTCTCATTTCTCTTCCCAATTTTTCCTCCACTTCCCTTATTTGTTTTTTAATGACTTTTTTCAGTTGATCTGTGTCTTGTAGGAATTCTTTGAGTGCTTTGGAAGCATCTGGTGTGGGAGTTCTAACTGTGTTGGCTTCCTCCCATTCCATGCTTTGATCCTTTTTGTCCACAAAAAAGGATTCTAGAGTTTTATTGCTGTTTTTATTTTGCTTTCTTTTCCTCATGTTGGCCAGTCAATTAATTGGTTGATTTTTTTAGGTCTCTAGTGCTCTGCTTCCATGGGGGAAAGCTTTGTCCCAAATTGCTGGGGTCTTCACAGCTGCCAGAGCTATTGGGGGGGTGCTGCAGCTCCCACCAGCTTTGGCTTGCTGAAAGTTCACCCCAGGACCACTACCCAAGACCATGATCTGGAACCAGGCTGCTCAACGCAAGATCCCTTGGCCCTGATCAATCGTCCCAGCCCCCTTGTGTGGTCTGCAGGCCGGGAGCTCTAAAGCAGCCCAGTGGAGGCAGTTGCTGCTTTCAGCCATTCCTGCTGCCACAGCCACCTCCCCGCTGCTTCCTTGCCCTAGGGCCAGATGGGCCGAACTGCTTTTCCTCTCCCAAATTTAGCTTGAAAGCTTAACTTTCACTGACCTTTCTCTAATCCTTATTTGAGATTGCTCCAGGTGCTGCAGATCTTCTCTTCTGTAGTCCCACGCTGTGGCTGGGCTTCTCCCAACCACCCTGGGGCCTGGCCCCAGTTTCAATTTTGGGCTGGGCTGGCCTAGGCTCCCAGCCTGCTGTGATGAGCCCCTCCTGCTGAGATGCCTTCAGCGAGAGATGTGTTTTCTGTATTTTTGTGAGTTTGGGAGACCTAAAATTTGTCTAGAGTCATATTTTTTGGGTATTTAGGGTGGCTCTGTGGGAGCTGCGAGACTTTACTGCTCTACCCCACCATCTTGGCTCCACCCCCCCATCCTAAATATCATTTTTCAAGAAATTAAGGAAAACTGCCCTTGTATTCTAGAACCAGAACATAAAATAAAAAGAATCCACTGATTACTTCCTGAATGAGTTCCCAAAATGAAAACTCCTGGAAATATCATAGCTAAATTCCAGAGTTCTCAGGTCAAGTAGAATATATTACAAGTAGTCAGAAAGAAACAATTGAAGTATGTTGGAGCCACAGTCAGGATAACACAAGATTTAGCAGCTTCTACTTTAAAGGATCAGAGAACTTGAAATATATTCATAAGGGCAAATAAGCTAAGATTACAACCAAGAATCACTTATCCAGCAAAACAGTATAATCCATGAAAGGGGGGGAGGGATGAACATTCAAAGAGAGGGATTTCATGCATTCTTGAGAAAAAGACCAATTCAAAAGAAAATTGAACTTTCAAATAGAAGACTCAAGAAAAGAATGGAACATAAAATTAAGGGGTGAGAGAAGAATGTACTGGGAAAAAGAAAAGGAGAGGTAGAACATGGTAAATTAGCTCACAAAAAAGAGTCAAGAAAAAGATTTTACAGTGTAGGGGAAGAGAGGAGAAGTGAGGGGGGAGTAAGTGAACCTTACACTCGTCAGAACTGACTCAAAAGGGAACATCATACACTCAATTCGACATAGAAATCTATCCTACCCTACAGGAAAGTACAGGAGAAGGGACTAAGAGAAGGGAAGGCAGATTGGGGGAGGGCTACTGAGAAGCAAAATACTTTCGATATGAGATAGGCTGAAAGAGGAGAGAACAGAATAAATGGAGGTGGGAATAGGGTGGAGGGAAAGTTATTCTTTCACAATATGACTATTACAGAAGTGTTTTGCATGACTACACATGTATAATCTATATTGAATTGCTTTCCTTCTCAATGCATGGTGAGGGAGGGAGAGGATTTGGAATTCAAAGTTTTAAAAATGAATATTAGTATTGTTTTATATATAACTGGGGAAAAATAAAATACTAAGTAAAAAAAAGAAGAAATGGGTAGGTCCAAACAAGCCAATATCAATGACAATATCTTGGGATTTGGGGACAACATCTAATCTAAAAAGCAGCTTCCAGAATAAATCAAGCTAAGTACTCATTTATTCTAATTTTTCATGAATTTTACATCAATAGTTTTGGACAATGTTCACTGGTGTGTGGAATGATGACCCAAAGGCATCTCATCTATCCAGAAAGATTCCATTTTGTTTAGTAAAAGCAATTCCCAGTCAGTACAATTATGTCTTCCATATGTTTCATTACAGGTATTCATTTGTCAGGAACTAAATTACATTTTTCAGAGAAATCATGTATAGTCATAGCAGCTGATATCTCTATAGCACTCTATAGCATGTATTTTACATGCACTATCACATCTGACCCTTATGACAACCTTGTGAGGTCAGTACTCTGATGATCTCCATTTAAAAGACAAAAACTGAGGCCAAGAACTTTGCCCAAGGTCACACAGCTTGTGTCTCAGCAAGATTCAGATTCACATTCTCCTCATTATAAGTCTGGTATTCTAATTCCTATAGTGTGCTGCCCTACCAATATTGTAGGAGAAGCAAATAAAATAACAACTCTGAAAATATAAATTACTATTCAAATGTAGAGCTCTAAAATGATTCCATAAAACCTTTTGTAATGGCAATCATCATTCCTTGATACATCTGTTTTGAAAATCAAATTATGGAAGTTTTCCTAGAGAAACTTCACTCCATTGTATAAGTTCCATAAATCTTCTCATGTTGGGGGACATTCATTCCTTAGTAACATGATAGAATTGAAGGTTTGGACAATTTCTCTTGAATTATCCTCTGCATTCTATCTTATACCACATTTAGGAAAGAAATGCCCTATGTATTTATACTTTGTTATCTATTCATCACTAAACATTGCAACTTACATCTCTCCTCTCAGCCCAGAGAGTATCATTTGTGAAAAATTATATATATGGCACCATTTGCCCAGCCTCCGTTACCCTATTCTATATGTGCCCAGTTAAACTCACGAAGCCAAACTTGGAGGTAAGAAAAACACAGACTTAAATGTGAATGATTAAAATAGACCTTGTTTTTTATATTCCCCTTCCTTTTCCCTCAGAACAACAAATGTAGGACAGAGTCCTAATTTTCCTATTTATAAGATCTCTTTACTCTTAGCAATCAATTAAAACACAAAATTATATTATTAATGGCCACACTTTACAATTGCAACTAATCCTTGATAAAATGATGCATTTTAATTATCAAGCAAGCATTATTTTGTTCACTTTGTATAGAAGCCAAAACAAGCTGTATGTAGTACAGATCTTTATATACAGAAATGTTCTTTTTTGATTGATATTTGGCAAGTTAATAAAAATAAAAGGAACTTACCCTTAAGACAGAACCTACCACACAAGATATCTCTTCTAAACATCAGAACATGCACAAAAAACCTCAAAACTTCTAGATTTAAGCCAAGGTCAATATATACAATCAAAAATATACTTTCAAATACTAGTATTTATTATTCTGACATAAAATATTGCAAAGTCAGACTCACCATAATGGTGTTCCCAAATATGCTTATGAAAGTAGCAAAATAAATCAATTTGGTGAATCCTTCAATCAATTTGATAAGATTATAAGACATTGACCTTTATCAAAATGTATACTTCTCATAGAACTAGACATATATCCCAACTTTACACTTATTGAGACATAACTGCCTTAGGTCATTGCTGGTGACATGGGAGATTTCTTATTGTTTTAATGATTGAGACTTGAGGGTGATCTCTAAGAGTGGTGCACTCTGGACCCACCCACTAGGTCAGACCCTTTTCATGTACTTTCCTAGGGACTTGCAGCTCAAAGTACAGGCAGAGATTTCTCTCCAACTTCCTCAGAAACAATGGTGACTTACAACAGATAAGACAGTGGGAGACATGGTTGCACTCATTCTAAGAGGAGAGTTCAACATCACCATTCTTGAACTTCAGCCTCCTGTTTGGAGAAGTGGGGTATTTATTTATCTAGATGGCATGATTCAAGAATCTATCTTTCCAACAAAGAATGATTTCTTTAATAGCACCAGCTTTAAGAGTTGCTTCATGGGTAACTTCAAGTTCATGGGCTCTTAAGTTCCAGAGCTGGACTCTGGTCACCCAAATGGGAAAGATTTCTTAAGCTTCATGGAGCATAAGAAGTCAGGCAGATCTATCTGAAGGATTAAATGCATGCAATGACTGGGCAGGAGATCCTGACTTTACCAACCCTCCATGGTGCTGATGTGAGTTGCTTGTATAGCATATGTTCAAGGTTAAATAGAAGAAATTACTCACTCTGAAGTCCCTTTATCTTCCAAATGAGTTTTGTGAGTTGGCTAGGTTTTCTGAATGTTTTGTATTGCCTATATTTGTTCATACATTCCTGCAACTCCTTTGTTTCTTATAAATTTCCTATGACAAGGAAAATAAAAGTTATGCTATACCCAATACTAATACTGTTTATTTACTTCCTGGGAAGTAGAGGGAACTCTTTACCTATATTTGGGAAAATATAGACATGAAGTTTTATTTTAAAGACTCTCTGGAGTTTTTCTCTATTTGGTAGCACAGCCAGAGCAAGAAATTGACCCCCACTGGGCTCCAGTCCAGCTTACCAGACTGACTCCATCTGAAACTAGAATCCTGGACTTTGAGTGACATCATAATTAGACTCTCAGATATATTTCAATTAATCAATAAACATTTATTAAGAGCTGACCATGCATTAGTATATACTTGCTTCTGATATACTTGAGTAACATAAGATCAAACCAGATTATACCTGGGAAATTATCCAAAGCTTTCAGCAATATCAAGCTTCTTTTTAACACAGAAACTTATTCTTAACACCAATATTCTCCTAGCAATACTTTATTCCTAAGAATTGTAGAACATCACTCTCTCAGAAGAATTAAATTTACAAGTAGCCCAAAGGGCATTTGAAAGACATATTGTGACTATGAATAGTCCAGAACATATTATGAGCCTAGACTTACATGGAAGCAGTAGAATAAAAGACATCACTAAGGACGTGTATGACCAAAGAGGGATAATACAGAGAGAATAAGAAAATAGCTAGACTACTAATGTGTCACTGTTTCTTCTTTTCACTAACATAGCTACTGATAGTTCAAGCCCTCCTCACTTCTCACCCAGGCTGTTACAATAGCCTTCGAATTGGTCTCCCTGAGTCAAGTCTCTCTCCGCTCTAGTATTTCCTACACATTGCCACCATTTTCTCTGTTAAGCTCATATCTGACTGTGTAGTTTCCCTATTCAACTAAATCTGCTGGTTTCTTTTTTGCCTTTAGGATAAAACATAAACTCCTTTGTTTAGCTTTTAAAGCCCTATACAAACTGGCCCCAAACTATCTTTCCAACTCCACTGGACATTATTCCCCTTGACGCTGCAATCCAGACAAACCAGCCTCCCTGTTGCCTACCCATGATCCTCTATGTCCCTTCTCTGTGTCTTTGTACTAGTCATTCTCCATGCCTGGAATAATGATGGTGATGATAAAAGCTAGAATTTATACAGCACTTTAATATTTGCAGTGTTTCATGTAAGTGATCACATGTTATCTTCACAAGTTACCCTGGGGGTGTTGCTGTTATTATTCCCATTTTGCTGATGAGGAAACTGAGATTGAGGGAAGTTAAGCAATTTTCCCAGTCATATAATAAATGTCTGAAGTAGGATTTAAATTCAAGTCTATCTATTTATAAAGAGATTATATTTATCATCTCTTCTATTAAACTGTAAGCTCTTTATGAATAGGAGTTTTTTAATTCTCTCTTTGTGTCCCTGGCACTTGGTAAATACTTGTTGAGCTACTGGTTGGTCACCATAAAAGAGCCAGTGAAAGGATTCCAGAGGATAGGATACTTCCTATGTCGAAGATTTATAGACAGATATAAATAAAAATTGTACAGAATGAAATATGTTGAGATTTGTGGGTTATACTGATGAATGAAATGCACATGCTCATAAGATATATTATAAACACTCAGCTAAGCAATAAACAGGCATACTAAGTGTTTAATAAATGCTACCTATGCTACCTCATCTGATTGAACTGCCTAGATTCCTTTGTTTCCTTCCAAATTGCTCAAGTGATACATACATACATACATATATAAACATATTAATTTTGTATATATTTATCTACATATTGTTTGTCTCCCCTGTTAAAATGTAAATTCCTTGAGGGCAGGTATGATTCTGGCATCATGTAAATTGTTGAAGATACAAAGACAAAGAGAAATAGTCCCTGCCCTCAAGGAATGTATTCCAGTTAAGGGATACCAGGCCTAACATTTCAGATTCAGCTATGTGCAGTTAAGTAATTGTTTGCTTCTAACAAAGGTTAAAATTATAAAGTATTCAGTATTTTCGCCCTTCCACCCCATTCCCCAAAAAGGAAGGGAAAAAGTGAAGTCCTCATAACAAATATGCAGTCTGGCAAGACAAATTCCCATAATGGTGATGTCCAAAACTCCTGCATCATCTCTCTATCAGAAGGGGAGTAGCAAACTGTGTCATCAGTTCTCTGAAAATGTGGTCCATCATTAGTGATAAGAGTTCTGTCTTCTTCATCATTTCTTACAGAATAATAATTTTCCATTCAATTCATATACCAAAATTTGTTCAATCATTACCAAATTAACTTGGGTTCAGTCATTAACAAATTAACGGCCACTGAGTTGGTTCTAATTCTTTGCCACACACACACACACACACACACACACACACACACACAGTTGCATAAATATTTTTGTACATATAGGGCTTTTTCCTCTTTGGGATATATGCCTAGTAATAGTATCACTGGGTTAAAGGGTGCACATGGTTTAGTGACTTAGGGACCAGAGTTCCAAACTGTTGTCCAGAATGGTTGGCCCATTTCATGTATCTCCAGGACCACATCAGTGGTCCTGCACCTCCAAAATTCTGCTTTCCTTTTTTTATCAGCTTTGCCCATCTAATAGATATGAGTTATAATATCCAATCTTTAAACTGTATTTCTCAAATTATTTTAATTTTTTATTGTATTCTCAAATCATTAGTGATTTGGATCATTTTTAAATGACTATTGAGAACTTAGATTTCTTCTCTAGAAAATGGTCTAGTCATATAATTTAAGCATTTATCAATTGAGGAATGCTTATTAATTTTAATATGTCCTGTATATAATCTCAGAAATAAAATCTTTATCAGAGAAACATGTTATAATCATTTTTACTAGTTCACTGTTTCCCTTCTAATATTAAGTACATTGGTTTTGTTTGTGTATATTCACAGTCAAGGCCTATTTTATTTTCATACCATTTTGAACATATACCTCTTTCTCTCCTCTGACACTATCCTGGCGCAGGCCCTAATCACTTTGTACATGGATTGCTGTAGTAGCCTTCTGGTTAGTTTTCCTGCCACAAATCTCTCCCCACTCCAGTCATTCTCCACTCTGATGTCTAAAGGATTTTTCCAAAGTGCAGATATGATCACCTTTGAACTCCATAAACTCCACAGATTCCCTATCACCTCCAGGATGAAAATAAAAGAGCCTTTGTTCAGTGTTCAAAGGCCTTCATGTGCGTGTGTGCATGCACACATTTCTATTTTCTTACAGCCCACTCCCACCCCCAGTGTAGTCTCAAATCCAGTTACACTGGCCTTCCTACCATATCTCAAGGTAACTCCAGCATCTTCAATAGCTGTCCACCATGCCTAGGATATTCTCTCCCCTCATCTCTGATTTCTAGTATCACTAGCTTCCTTCAAGGTTCAGCTAAAATCATACTTTCTACAGGAAACCTCTTCTGTTCCTATTTAATTCTAGTGCCTTCCCTCTGTGATAATGCCCACTTTATCCAATATATAGCTCATTAGTACATGATTATTTGCATCTTGTCTCTCAGGTTAGACCATGAGCCCCTTGAGATCAAAGACTATCTTTCTTTGTTTCCTTAACATTTATCATAGTGCCTGGAATATAACTGCTTAATAATTGTCCAGATTCATTAACTCCATAAATTTAAAATCTTCTTAATGACCACATATATGTGATATTTTGTTCATTATCATGTTGTCATTACTATCATCATGATTGTGACCTTCTACAAACTTGGGAGCATGCCCCCTCATGCCATGGTGGCAGAATAAGAGTCTAAACTATACCAAAGGAGCCAAGGAAACATCAAATGACCGTTTTTTTCCTTTCAGGATTATACTCAACTTTGCTGGTTAAGTTAGTCTTAGATGCAAACATAACTCTTTTGCTCTTTGAAGTATAATGTCCTAAGATCTACAGTCTTGTAAAGTAGAAGCTGCTACATCTTGTGAAATCCTGACTGCAATATTTAAAGTATTTCCTTATTGCTTGTAATATTTTCCCTTTAATCCGGAAGCTTGGAAACCTGACTATGACATTCCTCTGAGTCAGGGGTTATCAGCCTTCCTAATGCCACAACCCTTTAATACAACTTCTCATGTTGTGGTGATACCCAACCATAAAATTATTTTTGTTGCTACTTCATAACTGTAATTTTGCTACTGTTATGAATAGTAATGTAAATATCTGATATGCAGGATGTATTTTCATTGTTACAAATTGAACATAAACCACAAGTTGAGAATCACTGCTCTAAGTTTTCCTCCCGGGATCTCTTTTGGGTGGTGAATAGTGACTTTTTGTATTTCTACTTTACCCTCTTGTTCCAGAACTTCAGAGAAGTTTTCCTTAAAATTTTCTTGTAATTTTGTATCCAAATTCTTCTTTTATCATAACTTTCAGGTAGTCAAATAATTCTTATATTGTTTCCCCTCAACCTGTTCTCCATATCAGTTGTTTTTGTAAGGAGATGTTTCAAATCTTCTTCTAGGGTTTTTTTTCTAGTTTTATTATTTCATGGTGTCTTATAGTGACATTCAATTCCTTTTGCCATAGGTAAAATGAGAATAATAGTAGGATCTAGCTCCCAGCGTTGTTGTGAAGACTAAATGAGTTACCTCTTAGTCCCATCAACTACTTTTTCTTCTCTTCTTCTTCCTCTCTTCCCTCCTTCCCCTTCTTCTTCTCCTTTTCCTTCTCTTACTCCTTCTCCCTCTCTTTTGTGTTTCAAACAAGCTCACATGTCCCATATGCCAGACTGACATGGTCAGTCTGCTGAGGCCTGAACTGGAATAATACCTCCCTATGAAAGTTGTATTCCACAAGAGCATGAATTAGACATCTACCTCTCATGCCTAAATAAATAAATTTTATCATGATATTCATGCTAAAATGCCAACTCTAGTTACTATTCAAAGAAAACTAATATAAAGTTAGTAAAAAGAGAAGCAAGCACGTGTGGGCTTCTCCTAGATCCTAGTAATAGTTGTATTTTGCTGACTGGGAATATGGAGAAGGAAGAAGGATGGATATGTGAGCTCTGGGATGGTAACTTCAGCACCTTGACAGACATTATCTCTTCCCTCCCCCCATTACAGAGTGGAGAAAGATGAGTAAGGAAAACAGAAAATGGAGAGGCAAAGCTGCTACTGTGGTTGCACAGATGGTAGGAATCACGATGCATGCTCAACTGAAAGGTCTGATATGCTACCTGCTGGAATACATATTGGCATTGCTAACCTCCCCCCATCTCCTCTCAATAAAGTGGAGGTATCAGAAGGGCAGAAACTCAACTTCTGTGTATCCTAGGTTAGGATCATAAAGATCTGATAAATATCCAGTCATTTAATACAGGAAAAACTTTAAGATTTTCTTAAAGGCAAGAAGTATTTCATGCTCTTTAAAAAAAATTGGTTGAGTATCTAAGTCTGAGTTTGAATCTTGGTTCTTTCACTTGCGATCTGTATGACTTCAGACAAGTCACCTAACTTCTTTGGGCCTCAGCTTACTCATCTGGAAAAACGGGGTATTGAACTTAAATCTGGCTCTGAATCAATGATCTTCTAATATGCCCAGATCTATATTTAACAGTTAAGGGAAGGGGTGGCTAGGTGGCACAGTGAATAGAGCACCGGCCCTGGACTCAGGAGTACCTGAGTTCAAATCCGGCCTCAGACACTTAACACAAAAAACTAGCCCTGTGACCTTGGGCAAGTCACTTAACCCCAACTGCCCTCCAAAAAGCAAAAAAAAAAAAAAGTTAAGGGAAGAAAAAAACATTAAATAGTGCTTTCCCCATACTTGAGAAGTTCATATTGCTCTTTAGAATCTGTGACTTAAACATTCCTTGATCCTTTCCCTTCACTGTTCTAATCAGAAACTAAGAGAACATTCATCAAAGATGGGACATTTAACATTTGACTTTTGAATTGAATAGAAATGAAACAACCCAAGTTGAGTGGATAACATAATAATATGGAGTAGGAAGACTTGAGTTCTTTTCCTAGAGAGCAGTCTTACCAGTCACTAAGTAGTAATTACTAGCTTACTTATCTGTTACATCTCTCTTTCATAAAAGGAATTAGGATTGACACAACTTTGACATTCTTGAATGGATGCTATGTAAATGCAAAGTTCAAAATTGTCATTATAATAATATAAACTGGGGTGCAGTTAGGTGGTGCAGTGAATAGAGCACCAGCCCTTGAATCAGCAGGACATGAGTTCAAATTCAACCTGAGACACTTAACACTTACTAGCTGTGTGACCTTGGGGAAGTCACTTAACCCCAATTGCCCTGCCCTCCCCTCTCCAAAAAGCTAATAATAATAATAATAATAGTTATATTAACAGATACCTCTATCTTAAATGAATTGAACCTAGAAGTTCCTTTGGATCTTAGACATTGTAGACAGAAGCTATGTCATGTGGGGCCAAACATCTGAAGAGAGGCTTTGAAATTCAGCTGAGAATCCAGATGGTTTTTTTTTTTGAGTTGGTTTGGTTTGGGGAAGGGGGAAGGTGTGTTTAATTTTTTTTTACACGGTGCTAAACATCTGAATAGTTGGGATCAATTGCTGAAGATTTCAGTTTTCATCCAGGTATTTGGCATCAGGGAGACAGAACCTAAAAGTCTGATAGCAATAAATTAAAACAGTCTATGCTACTTATGGGCTGAGTTATTTCCATGTTCAAAGATCTTATTATTATTAATGAAACATTATACTACCATAAATATTTTTGATAATTTTGATAATAAAATCAAGATATAACCAATGTTGATATAGCAGCCAGGATGCAAGCTGTCTTTGTGGTGCCAAACAACTTGGATGGACTCTTAAAAACTCAGTCTAAACTTCAGTTGCTTTCTTTGGAGAAAGATAAGAATGTAATATACTATCTCTGTAGAAGATGGATTAAAATAATTTTTCAAACACCTTTTTTAAATCTATGTTTCCTATTCAGGTACAAAATCATCATATCTTTCTGAGAACATAAAATGTTCCATTCGAAAATTAGAACCAATGAGTCATCCTTTCAGAGGCAAATGTAGAAACTACTAACTTTACCTATTAAAAAATTATTAAATGGTACTTTCTTCATCACTGGGTTGCCAAATGAGTAGAGTTGCCTAGATCAGAAATGGGGAAGATAAAATCTACCTAGCCAGAGTGGGACTGAGCCTATGAACAGCCTTTGCAATTTTTTTTGGGGGGGGGCAGTCGGAGTTAAATGACTTGCCCAGAATCATACAGCTCCTAAGTGTCTGAGGTCTGAGGTCAGATGGAGACTCAAGTCTTCCTAAATCCAGAGCTGGTGATCTGTCCACTGTGCCACCAAGCTGCCCCTTCTTGCATTTTTCAAAGGGACCTACAATGTACCAAGTGTTGTGTAAGGCAGTAGGGGGAATATGATGCTTAGAAAGGAAACAGCCTCTGTTTAGGTTATAATCTAAAATTCTTTAAAAAGTCAGAGAATTTTGGTAGCTGTCTAGTCCAATCCAAACCTGAAGATAAACACTACTATGAAAAACAAGACCTCCAACAAGAGGCTGTAAAGCCAATCAGCAGTAGATTCCTGAGAGAATGCTACTGTGAAGAGCTTTTAAGATTCAGATTACACAGTATTAGTGAACACTCTGTTTATTCCATTACAAATCGTTATTCAGTACAATGTTCACAGTTTCAACA
>JAQQSW010011859.1:0-12658 GCA_028646575.1 Pseudocheirus occidentalis | reverse complement strand
ATTTAGAGAAAGCTTAAGAGTAACTAGAGTTCTGGTCTTGGAGTCCCCAAGAAATAGCTTCCAATCTTTCCTGTGCTGCATACTTGTTACAGGAAAGTTATTTAAACTCTTACTGTCCTAAAACTCACCCTAAGACTCTAATTTTCTAAACAGAAGTCTAATGTCATTGATAGAAGGAGTTTCCTCAATGGTATTTTGTTAGTACTAATGAAATTGCAGATGTAGGATAAAAATATATTCATATTAGAGCACATTTTTCTGACTATACATTTCCTGACTGGGGAACAGTGTGGACTTCAAGGATACAGAAAAAAAAAAAAACAGGTTAGGAGGTTAACTTAAAGTTGCTTGAGTTTAAAACCCAAGTCTCACTGAGAACTTATTTCTATTGTCTACATAGAGAAAGCCTTGTATTGAACTGAACAGACCCTTGTCTCTTTGATAACTAGCCATCTAGATTTGCACTTATTCTTAGCTACTGTTTTTAGATGGACAGATCAGTAGATAGACAGAGATAAGGAAAAAGAGCCTTCCCATGTCTACATTTACTTCAGCTAGTGTTTTTAGTTAAATGAATTCTATAGTTTGTAAAAACACACACACACACACACACTTTTCTTGTGACTTTGTTGTATGTGTGATTTATTTTACTAATGATTTCCTAATGCTGAACTGTCCTTAGATTTCTGCCATGAAAATGAATTAGTTATAGTAAATATTTTTCCAGATATATTGCTATTGTCTCTTTGCTAAAAGTTCATTTATTTTTATTTTTTGCATTTCTATCCATAAGTAATTTTCATCTTTGGTTCCTTTGTCCCTCTTTGGTTTCAATATCAGAATAATATTTGTCTCACAAATATAGTTTAGTAGAATCAAAAGTACTGCTTTTAAGAAAGAAAATGTAATCTTTAAGGAGAATTTTCAATAAGAATATTCTTTGTCAGACTTTGTGTCCCAAATTTTGATTAAAAGTTTATGTTTACTTTAAGTAAAGAGGGATAAGGTAAGGTGTAGCCTGGGAAGAAATATATATGATCACTGTTTGTGAGAAGGGGAGGACTAAGAGGTTTCAATGGCAAATACACACACAAACATACATTTATACATATATACGTATTCATTATGTATGTATGTGTGTATGTATGTATGTATGTGTGTGTGTGTGTGTGTAGCTGGGCAGATAGGAGGCTCAGTGGACAGAGGACCTGGAATCAGGAAGATCTGAGTTCAAATCTCGCCTGAGACACTTACAAGCTGCATGACATTGGACAATTCTACTTAACTGAGATTAAGTAGAATTCTGTCATGTGTCTAATCTGTAAGATGAGACTGTAAGAAAACTGTAGTAGACAGTTTAGTAGACTCTAACTCTTTAGTTAGTAGACTCCAACTCTACAGTAGACTGTAAGTAGACATTGTGTCATCTGTCTCATCTACAGTCTCATCTGAGACTGTAAGAAAACACCAAATGGAGTCACAAAGAGTAAGACATGACTGAAACAACTGAGCAACAATCTCTCTTTCTCTCTACATATACATAGGTACATATATATATTACACACATAAATATACATTTATACATATATTCTTTATTTGTGCTTATAACAAAATGATCCTATGCTCTAAAAGTTTTCAACACCATAAGAAAAAATATATTTTAACATTAATCAATATGTAGTGATATGCTTTTATATAAAATACCATGGGCCTATTATGACTCCAAAGCGTTCAGAATAATTGATCAATTTAGTCAAAGATATGTAGAAATAAACCAAATTCTCAAGGGACTAGTAGTATAGAGGATAGAAGAAATGTGTCTCATATTTGATTTTGTAAACCCATTTACTTAATTTTCATCTGATTTTCTTTTCTCCTTTGACTACTTCACTTGACTTTTTAATCATCAGTCTTTTGAACATCATCGGTCATACTTCAGTAAAAGATGCTTTTAGCAATTGATTAATACCTCAATACTTCAAGGATCTGGAATTTCACAGTGATGGTAGTACAACCACTGATGCAATACCTCTATGTCTTGATAGATACAATTTTTGAATTTTCATGACTGAAAAATACATTAATCTTTAGCCAACTGGGGGAGTAATGTCTCCAAATTTAGCGAGACTGCTTTTTGAATGATAGCCATTGAATTATTAGAATACCAGGCCCTGTAACCAAAGTCTATCCAACAAAATGCATCTGTCAGTGCTTGAACCTTGCTGGCAAAACATTTCATAACCCAGAGTAACTGCCACGACATCAGAAAATATAAGAGTAAAAATTTTGTGGAGGAATGTTTGAATCAATAAAATTATTAACATATTTACTCAGTCCCCAACATGTATAAAACCATACATTATATTCTGAGAGAGATGAATAATTTAAATATGACATGGCCCCTGCCCTCGTATTTCTCAAAGTGTTCTAAATTGACTTTTATTGAAGTCTTAAAAATAAAGTATAACTGTGTTACCTAAGTTTCTATGGCAACACCGTGGTCATGAAAAAAGGGTAACATTCAGATATCAAGTACTTGTGGTACAACCCTTAGAATATCTTTTCTCTCCACTGCCTTGGCTTTTGTATAAGTCTTCCTTTAGGATAGAATTTCTTATTTTTTCTGTGTGTTATTGACTCTTGTTGCACTCTGGGGTAGACTATGGATCTCTTCTCAGAAGAATATTTTTAAATGTACAAATAAAATTAAAGACTAAAGCAAAGTAAATCAATATGTTGAAATAAAGTTATCAGTATATTAAATATATTCATGAACCTCTTGGAATCTATCTAATACCTGAACCCCAGGTTAATCTCAAGTTAAAAACTTCTCAAGAACCACATATTGTCCTATGCCCATAAGAAACAGAACCTTTGTCAGTTTTGTAAAATCAACTTCATTTTCAATTACCCTGTAGTGAAATTGTCCATGTTAGTTTATTTTGTTGAGTAACCAGTTATCTACACATCAAATATATTTCTAGTTGAGAGAGAGTCCTAAAAAGGAAACTCTTGATCAATTCCTGTGCTTATAAAAGGAATACTGCTAGCATACTAGTCTGATTTTTCATAGTCTTATTAAGTTCTGCTAGGAAGAACTTAAGTCAGCAAAGAATGAGGAAAATTTATGGAATGGCTAACCACAACAGCAGCTATTATCTTCTTTCTAGTATATCATAATTTTGCAGACAAAAAAAGATATAGTAACATTGTCAAAAGTCTAGTAACATTGATCCAATTTACATTTATTAAGTGGACATAACTGTGTGCAAGGCAAGTAGGAGATATAAAGATTAGATAAGACACAGTTATTGGCCTGACAGCATTCAGCACATAAGACCCATTTATGGATCTATAATCTACAATAATACATAAAAATGCCATAGAGAGTTACAAAACATAGTACTATGTAAGATTTTTAAGGGTAAAGGATAAAAGATAACTGAGAAAATCTTAGTAGGGGAGAAAACAGATGAGGTATTCTTGAATGTTTAGGAAGGAACTCAACAGGTACAGGAAGGGGACTGAGAAATATGGTATAGGCACAAAAAACAATATGAAAAAGTAATGATTCTTAGGAACTACAAGATGTATTTAGGGAACTTAGCATAGTCTAGGTTGGTTAAGTTGTATAGTACAGGAAGACAGTGATATTTTTAAAAATCTGTATAAGTCGGGTTTTGCCTGCTTGGCAAAAATAGTGAGACTCCAGGTGAGTAACAACTCACAAGACTGCCAAATAGGATAACACAAAGGGTGGTGATGTTAGAGGGAGTACTTTGGTTTATCTGTAGATAAAACATGTTAGAACATCAACCTAGAAGTAGCATTTCTTTTGTTAGAAAGGCACTAGGGGTACTTAGCAACATGAAAAACAGCCATGAAACAATATGAAGGCGACAGGAAGATCTTTAAAGTTCAATCATTTTAAGAAAACAAGTCTGCAATAACTGGAAAGATGAAAATAAACCAAACTTATACATTTTTTACAATGAAAAATAACATTTTTGAGGTCATGACATTTATTACCATGATTTTCAACAACTTGCCAACTTAAAAAAATCTTGAGAAAATTTTTGTTACATTTATTCTTTAAAAAATCATTTAAAAGACTACCAAAATGCCTGCAGCATGCTGGATAGTTGCTCTCTGGAAAATCAACAAAATTACATAAACAAAAATTAAACAAGATCAGAAGGCTTGGAGAAGTAATGATCTCTATGTATCCACATTGATGAAATCACAAATACATTGAAGTATTAATGTATATTTACCTGTTGATGCTAGCTACTTACTTGAATCCTTTACCAAAAAGATCAGAGCAAAGGAAATCTTATACTCACCCTGACAGTTTTGCTTTTGCATCAATCTGTAGAAAAATAACAGGAAAATAATGATGCAACATTCTTTATGGTTCCTAGCTGATAGATGCCTTCTATTCCTCAACTCTGGGTTTCTCTCTCATTAGTGTAAGGGCCTAGTTAGGGTGAATTTACCCAATTTGAATAGCTTTGGGCACTAACCACAGGAAAAATCAATTTCCTTCATAATGACTCTCTTTCACTGAGCTCTAGTCTTAGGGCCTTACTGACTGTAATCATCATAATGAAGTCTACCACCAACACATATAGACAAATAGGCATGCTTCAGTGTATACAGTATTATTCCTTTTGTAAAGAATCAATAAAAGGACTAAGATGCACATAATAGAAGATTATAGGGTTTGTACAAATCTATACATACTTTATTTAATTCTTACAATAACCCTCTGAGATAAATCCTCCATTTTACAGACGAGCATATTAAGTCTCAGAAAGATTAAGTAATTTGATCAAGCTGATAGGTATCTACGACAAGAATCAAACCCCATCTTTCTGACTCCAAGTTCAGTGTTCTACCTACTCTGCCATCTATTTTGATTTTCCTTCAGTCTCTCCTGGATCTAAGCTATTCTCAGCCAGTATATTGTCAGGTTCCAAACTGATGAGATTGAGGATACACTTGAAAGTGCCTAGTTTCAACTTGACTGCTCTCAGAGAGACAGGTGTACCTAATGGGGGAGACTATAAAGCCTTCCCAATACTAACATTAAAGAGTTTTCTCATTGTAGACAAGAATACTTGACTCAAACACTGATTTTCTCAGCAACATATTATAAGCTACATGGGACTTACCAGCCCCTGAGGCTGATGCTTTTCAATTTAGTGGCTCATCATTGATTCTATTTCTGGTTACAATTAGTTCATTTATCCTGGAGTAGGCAGCCTGACCTCAAGGGTACACCTTGGGGGTGGAGATCTGTGCCTCTAGTCAACCTATCTCCTTTATGACCTTGAAACTCTGTGGCTTATCCCTCTTCTCTGCCCTGAGTTAGCTTTATGGGTAAACTATCCTCCTTATCCACCTTCCATGGAATCTTGATTCTATCCTTGGGAGTTGGAGTGAACTTCCAATATCTTGATTGAAACCAGTCTTCCATGTCACTTAAAATCTGTGCTTTGGCCATCCTTCTCATTTTCCTCCTACTGGAACCTGAACTCTGCTCTGAGATTCTAGACTAATAGGTGAAAGTTCACTTATCTTGCCTGGGATCATAGCTCCACCTCACTTAGCTCTTTCAAAGCAAGGGCTGCCTTGTTTACTTCAATTCTCATCTCCAGATCCTGCTCCAGGGACATAGCAAGATTTTACCCAATTATTTTTCATGCAAATACTTTTTTATGATATTAATTTTCATGTCTACTTTCACAATTATCATGAGAGAGGAGTTGACCAGAGACATAGAGCCTAGTTTTGAGAGGGAGACTAGATACAACCTATGTCACATTGTTTAGCTTTAAACATAAAGCATAGTTTAATGGAAAGCACACTAGCCTGTTAGCAATATTTTGCTGAAGTTAACTCTAACTAGCTCACAAGAGCGCATTGTTAAATATTAAATGTAAACACCTCAAAAATTGGAAATTCCTGCAAATCAAGGGTTGATTGATAATTTCGTTGAATGCCTTGGTTTAATAAAGGGTTAATAATGTATATTAAACTTAAAAGTCTATAAGTATACTTCCCCCCCACCATGGCTTATTAAACATTTGTGAATAAACCCTGCTACAGCTTTATAAATCCTTGTTTGATCTCCACAGGAATGCAATAGAAGGTCCAGGGAATGAAACCACCACCAGAGAGGAGGCTAATCAACAACAATGATACTAGCATTTGTATAACACTGTCAAATTTGCAAAGTGCTTTGTAGCAATTATTTCATTTGAACCTCACAACACCCCTGCCTGTGAGTTTGAATATCTCTGTTCTAGTACTGGTTAATTGAATAACCAGCTTTATAGCTTTGGGTAATTTTTTTATCCTTTCTAGTATTCCTTTTCCTCTTGTAAAAGAAGAGATTGCAATGAATGATCTTTGAGGCAATTTCTGTTTCTAAAATGAACTATGCCCCTCTCCTTCCTCCAAAGTAGCAGAACTATTTTCTGTATATATTGTTATGGTTCAAAATAAAGGATAGCACCCTCTGCTAACATAAATGGTAAAGACTGCTTAGGAATAATGAGGCCCACTTACACCGTCAAGCTATGTCAAATGCTTTACTTCTCTAACAATAAGTTGGAGAACTCCTCTTGCCCACTCTGTCTTTTCAAGAATTCTGTTCTCCAAGTTTCAAAATACCTAGCCAGAAGTTAGATTACCATCTGATATAAATTCTTTATGGATCCCTTGAGAGTAATTGTTATTTTCCTGGGGAATTATATGTAAAAATATCCTCATCACAGATGATTGCTTTAAAGGATGGCTTCAGCCCTATTTTAAAAATTCATGGTTAGTCATTCCAAATTAGGTATTAAGGAATAAATTAGGTTCCATATAGATAAGCCCCTAAAGATAAGTTCAGTAAGAGCATATGTGACCCAAAAGTATATACTAAATTGATTTGCCATGTACTTATTAATGTAGAAATTCTATGCTTTCTTTTCTCATCCTTAAAATGATAATTGGAGATTGGAGTGTTAATGGTTAGACTGTTAGAATGTTATGTCTAATACTGTCTTAGTGTACTGAAGTTTTCTTAGAAATTATGAAGAAGATTATAAGGTTAGGATAGTAATATTTCAAAATATAATAAGAGCCATAGCATTCTGTGAGGTGACATATCCTTTACCTATAGGAATGTGACTACCTGAATTTTCAGTGACAATTGTAAAATTTTTAGTGGACAAAAGAGAAGCATTATTAGATAGTGGACAGAACATTATAGCAGTCTTAGAGTCAAGGAGTACTAGAATCAAGTTCTCCATCTGATACATTATAGTCCTGTGACAATTGGAAAGCCACTTAACCTTTCGGTATCCCCCAAAGGCTCTAAGACTAAAAATCAGTTATCGGTCTGTATCATGAAATGAAATTTCCACATCAAAACTTCTCCATACTGGTGAAATCACAGGTCCAGACCACTTTACGCCACCACCCTCCAATAACAACTAAGTGGTATAAAAGTTCCCTTTTATGATGAATAGTACTAGCATGATGGACCATGCGATACAATGGAAAGGAAGTCAGTTTGTAATCCAGTAACCAACCTCTGGCTAAAAATTAGCTATGTCACCTAGGGCAAGTCGAATAATTTCTTAGAGGCCCAAGTAACTTTCTTAAACTCTAAGTTGCACAACAGGTGCCCATCTGCATCAATAGATACCAATGAAATCACTGGTTCAGCTCTACACAATAGATAAGACAATTAAAAAATTACACTTGATTTTAAGAATTCACTCATTGGATCCATGATATCACATGTGCCTTCTTCAGTGATATAGTCTGTCATTTAGGAAGCATTTATTATTTCAGGCACTGTACTAAGCACTAAGGACACAAATAAAGGCAAAAAGCAGTTCATACTGTTTGTTGAGCAGCTCACTACTTGTAATCTCCCCTAATTGGTTGTGAGAGAAAATATACAAATAACTACATACAAACATACTTAACAGTTGTTGGTCAGGTTCCTCTATAAATTCTCTATAGAAAATCTGCTCAATGTACTGAAGCCCCTTTTCTAGACACTTTAATATTTCACAATACTTTGCACTCGCTACATAGCTGCCTACCTCTCTTCTACCTCCCCCTCTCTTCATGGTTCTCTTTGAGATGCATTTTAGGTCACTGCTTACACAGAAATCACCATTGTAAATATGATACAACCTATTTACAATCATCAAAGAGCTCTCCACTGTCCTTTAGGTGACCTTTCATTTGTATTCTTCAGAATTATATAAAAGTATGTGTGTGTGTGTGTGTGTGTGTGTGTGTGTTGAACAGGATATGGTGAGGCAGAGAATGTAAGCTTGACTATAAGTACTATAAGTGCAATTGAGCTGAGAGAATTGCCTCACCCTTCTGGAGCTAGAGGAGTAGCATGGAAATGGGATTCTAGATGTCATGCGTGTGCCATATCATAGGTTGGCCAGCTGAGGACAATGACACAAAGGGAAGAGGGTGGTGCTCACTTTGGGGAGGAAGTATGTCCCCTAGAGAGGAAGTACATGCATCTCAGATGTTAGTATCCTGGGGAATTAATGAATAAGTGAATGAATGAAAAAAAAGTTTTCATTAAACATTTACTTGGCTAAGTTTTGGAGATACAAACAGTGAAGCACGCCAGCCTGCTCTCCAAAAGCTCACATTCTAATTGGGATAGATACAACACATATAGGAGATTTCAGCTACAAGTCAGAAAAGATACCATTTAAAGTTCATGATGATGCTGTTTCTTTAATGTTATTTCTAATATTAAGACATATCCCTTTCTTATGACAGTGCCAAGGACTTTGATTGTAAAAACATTTTTACCCCTAGTTTTCAGTAACTGTGGCTGCTGAAAAGGTGAGGTCTGCAGGATTTGCACATGCTACGTACATCTCCCAGAAGGTTTATTCCCTGGAAGATGATCGTTAGGCTTGGATTGAAAGCTTTTCAGGTGGTTTGGGGAGTACTGAGGTTTTCAGACTCATAGTCCTGCGTCATCTTTATTGAAGCTGGAAAGGAGATAGTAGCAGTAGCTTGTTCCACCTATCATATGCTGCCTCCTGTCTCTCCCTCAGGGTGACTTCTATTGCTGGCTTGACTGGCTTGTGGGTGTCAGTTGGGTAATTAGTTGGTGAGCATGGAAGATCAGTTTTCCACATGGGTTGCCCCTCTGAATGAAATTGTCTGGGAAAAGGGAGATACTGATATTCCTGGAGCTCTTGGGTTTATTCAACTGTTTGTCAGTGATTGGTATTGGTGGTGAAGGGGATGGACAATTTGTTGTCAATAGGGATTGCTCCCTTTGATAATAGCTATAGGAAAGAGGATCAAAGTGGAGCTGGTCATTTGGGGGACAATGCTATCCTCTAGGACTCAAGATCTAGGGTTTAGCCATCTGTGTAAAAGTGGACGTGCTGAAGTGTTTCAATTTGCCTGACACACCTTTGTCCTTCCCTTGGCCTTGCTACTTCAGCCCCATTCGCCCTGTGCTCATTCTGACTTAAGAGTCATATACCCAAGGCATTATCAATGAACTATTTTAAAAATGAAACATATTCAGGAAGTATTATATGCCGATGACTGTTCTTGAAGTATATAACAAGTTATTTTGTAAAAAGCTTATAATTTTGTAGAGGTAGATGATGAGCCTAAATGAGATGGGGTCAGAGATTAGCTTTTATAGCCAAATATTTCCAATGTCAATACGTATATCAAACTATAATCCCTGTTATTTTTTTATTGGCATCATGCTCACTAAAAATTCATTGATCAGCACTAGAATAGCAAGAAAGAAAGCTGGTCCTTTGGGTGGCAGGTGTCCAGGACATGGTGCTAATGTGGCATCCATTATAAAGCAACGGAGACTTCTAATCTTCTAAATGGCTTTGAGAATTGTACATCCAACTCCTTGGAAACTTAAATCAATAACACACAAGGACTATTAGCTCACCTTTGTCTTACTATCTCTATAAAAAATTTTTGACCAAAGTGTAGTGTGTCTTATTATGACAGGTGTTCTCCCTTACCTTACCAGCATCTTCATGTTACAATATGACCTTATATGCTCTTAAATTCCTAGGATGCTTGATAGCTAGGGCAGGGTATGGATGGGGCACAGAGACTACACCTTTTACTTTTTACTAGGGAAAAGAGATAAAAGACAAAAAGCATGCCATTCTTGAAATGTATAGGTCCTAGCAAATTCTACTTTATAAATATATAGACACATAATATATTATGTATTCCTATAATATATTTTATAAAATATAATAAAAAGTGTCCATCTGGCATCCTTTTGTGAGTTGTTTTATGTATAAAAATATGTGTGAATGTAGGGCACGGATTTGAACTACCTTTAGGTCACCCTGTGACCTATGAGCAAAAAGCAACTAGGTGGTGCAGTGAATAGAATGCTCTTCCTGAAAACCAGAAGACTTCTTCCTGAGTTCAAATCTTTCATAGATAGCTATTTGACCCTTAGGTCACTTAGCCCTGTTTGCCCCAATTTCTTCATCCATAAAGTGAGCTGGAGAAGGAAATGACAAACCACTCCAGTATCTATTTTAAAAAAACCACAAATACAGTTCAAAGTTACACCTCAGGGCTGCTCTTGAACATTCAGACTACCTTCAGCTTCCAATAAAATCATTGTTTGGGTCTCTCACAGCATCCTCCCACTTGCCCAGTGCTATGGGTTTGTGCTGCTGCATTATACTTTCAGAATTTGTAGACCAGCGAAATGGAGTCAAGGATCTTTTGTTGTTGAGTGTCTTCTGCTGTTTCAATTTCATGTAAATATCTATGGAGTTTCCTGGAGGACGCTGAGAACTGAGTTACCTCATCTGTAAAATGGGGGAAATGAGGCAAACAGAGGTTAAGTAATTTGCCCAAGGTCACACCGTAAGTATCAGAAGCTGGATTCGAACTTGGGTCTTCCTTTCTCTAGAATCAGTGCTTCATTCACTGTGTCATCTAGTTACCTCTACATATCATGTACATATCATGTCACATAATATTTTACATTGTATTAATTAATTTTACATCATATTCATTCCATATTGTGCTATGCTATAGTACAAAAGAGGCATCCCCAAGGCAAAATGACTACTAGAAGAATTAATGTCAACAGATTAGAGGTCTCCTCTGAGTGGGAAGTTCATTGCTAACTTGGAGGGAAAATTGAGCCAACACACAGCTGGTAACAGTGAAGCACAAAAGGGGTGGATAACTTTAAGAGATTTGGTATATAGCACTACAATTGCTCATTTGGGTCAGAACATTTGCTTATTTGGGTCAGAACATTTGCAAAAACCAAGACAAGTTTGATGAACATGATGGGGAAACTCAGAACCTGCTTAATGAAAAACAAGAACTCCACAGGGTTTACCAGCAGGATAATTCATTTGCCTCTAAGAAGACAGCATTTAATTCCAGCGAAAATAAAGTACAAGTAAAGCTTAGAGAGATGCAGGGTTCTTAGCTCAGTAAGAAGGCAAATGAAATTCTATTTAATGCTAATATTAACAATCCAAAGTGCTTTTATGATTCCCTGGAGGGTATTTAGGGGCTAAAGACCTATGGGGCATCTCAACTTACTCTGCTGATGGAGCTACATTGCTTACTGATAAGGATATGATCCTAAAGAGATCGGCTAAACACTTCCATGGTGTTCTCAACAGACCACCATCAATCAATTCTGAGGTCACTGACTGTTTACCTCAGGTTGAAGTCAATCTCTCCCTAGCCCAAGTTCCAGCTGAAGATGTTTTGAATGCCATTAGGCTCCTCTCATGTGGGAAAACACCTGGTGCTGATTCTGTTCCAGCTGATATTTACAAGGTAGGGGTTGCACTGCTCATACAAAACTGACTGCAATTTTACAGGTTACAGAGTAGAAGCAGCAAGGTCCTGCAGCTCCCACACCGCAACCCTAAACACCCATTAAATTGTGAGCCCAGATAAAGTCTAGGAGTCTCAGACTCACAAAAATACAGAGAACCCATCTCTTGCTGACGACAGCTCGGCAGGAGGGGTTAATCGTGGCGGCCGGCGGCCAGGAGTGGACACTGAAACAGCCTGAAGCTGAGACCTCGGCCAGGCCTGGGATGGTGGGAAGGAGCCGGGCTAAGCTGAGCCGAGGGGGCACCGCAGCCAGCCTGCAGAGGTTCTACAGCCTCCAGCACCTCCACATCTGCCAAGGCGTGAGGATTTCGGACGGGAGAGGCGCAGCTCACACCACAGCGGAGCAGAGACCCGGCCCTCAGAGGGCCACAGCCATGAGGTGCCTCCCAAACCACAGCTTGAGTCTACTTCAAAAAAAATCTAAAGCAGCTGCCTAAGGGGAGCTTTAAAGCGTCAGAGTCGGTTAGTGAAAGTGAAACTTTGAAAATTAATTTGGGAGTCATAAAAGCAGTTCAGCCATTCTGCCCCTGGGGCAAGGAAGCAGTGGGGGAAGGGAACTGCTGGATCCACCCGCGGCCCCCACCAGGCTGCTTCAGAGCCCCTGGCCTGTGGACTCTGCAGGGGCGCTGAATCAATTGATCAGGGCCAAGTGCTCTTACATTGAGTGGCCTGGATCCGGATCGTGGTCTTGGGTGGTGGTCCTGGGGTGCACTTTCAGCAAGCCAAAGCT
>JAQQSW010011858.1:0-12659 GCA_028646575.1 Pseudocheirus occidentalis | reverse complement strand
AATGCCTTAAAAAGTCGAATTTTCCAGATGGAAAAAGATTCTCAAAAGCATTCTGAAGAGAATAATTCCTTCAGAATTAGAGTAGAGGAAGTGGAAGCTAATGACTTCATGAGAAACCAAGATACTATTAAACAGTTACAAAGAAATGAAAAAAATAGAAAGCAATGTGAAATATCTCCTTGAAAAAACCACTGAACTGGAAAATAGATCCAGGAGAGACAATTTGAAAATTATTGGTTTACCTGAAACCAACAACCAGAAAAAGAAATTGGAAAGCATCCTTCAAGAAATCCTCAAAGAAAATTGCCCTGATGTTTTAGAGTCAGAGGGCAAAATAGAACTTGAAAGAATTCACTGATCACCTCTCAAAAAGATCCCCAAAAGAAAACTCCTAGAAATGTGATTGCCAGGTTCCAGAACCCCCAGTTAAAGGAGAAAATATTACAGGCTGCCAAGAGAAGACCATTGGAATACTTCAGGAGCACTATCAGGATAACCCAAGATCTGGCAGCTTCTACACTGATGTTTCGAAGGGCCTGGAATATGATATTCAAAGACTGAGGGAGCTGGGATTAAAACCAAGAATCAACTACCAAGAAAATTGAGCATATTATTCCAGGGGAAAATATGGTCATTCAATGAGGTGGAGGACTTTCAAGCATTCTTGCTGAAAAAACCAGAACTGAACAGAAAATTTGACAATCAAACAAAAGAAGCATGAGAATGTAAACATGGGGAAGAAATCATAAGGAACTTAACAAATTTGAATTATTTACATGCCAATATGGAAAAACGATAATAGTGACTTATAAACTTTTTTTAGTATGAGGATAGGTGAAGGGAATACAAATGGATATATATGTATACTTACACATATGTCCATATAGGAGACTATATATGCATATGAATACATATCTGAGCATGTGTATAAGGGTATATAGAGGGCATAGGATCAATTGAATACAAAGGGATGATACTTTAAAGGGCAGGTTCTGAGGTGGGAGAGGACTAGAATGAGAGGAGACAGAGAGAGACAAAATGGGTTTAATCATCTCGTGTGGAAGAGGCAAGGGATAACTGTTACAACTTTACTTTCATTTTCTCTCATTGAATCTGGCTTAGGTCAGAAATGGCATGAACTCTAAACTGGGCATCATGCCACACAGGAGAGTGGGGGGCGTGGGGATGAAAGGTGGGATGACAGAGGGGAGGGCAGAGGCTGGGGGAGGGATGCTGGGTGCTCATACTTCAATAAAGGTACAGGGACAGGGTAGAGAACAGAACAAGGGGGGGAGGGATAGGTAGGAGGGACATATGATCACTGTCACAATATGACCATTACAAAGATGTCCTGTATAATTACATTTACACAGCCTGTATTGAATTGGTTGTCCTTCCAGCAGGGGTGGGTGACAAGGGAGGAATAGAAAGAATCTAGAATTTAAAGCTCTGCAATACCTGCAACTAGGAATTAAGATATTCAGGGGCTGGGGTAGGGAGAACCTCCCTGCCCTACCAGAGGGTTAGAGAGCAGACCAGGGGAGGGCCTCTACAGTGGGATCGCTGTTTTGGGATTGTGGTAGGGGAAGGACAGGGAGAAAATTTGTAATTCAAAAATCTCATGAAAATGAATGATTCAGACAAGAAACAAATAAAATTTATTACATAAAAGAAAAAAAAATTCCCTTGTCTTCCTTATCTTGTGTCATCCATCTTCCTCCTCTTGTGCCTATATCTCCAACCCCCATTAGAGACCCTAAAATTACATCATCATCCTACAAGCTGTGTAACTTTCTGTGTATATAAATCTGGTCTTTCTCCTATATAATTGCCTTTGTTTAGCTCCTTGCTAAGTCTCAGGACTTCATGCTTTTGCATTAATAAAGCTCTGTTAGGCTAAAGAGAAGGTCTGATTGAATTCTTTCAAAAAACTTGAACCAGCTCTCCCAACTCCAAACCTTGACACTTAAATACTCTCATAAACTAAGCTGGACTTCTCCAACTTCTCTCCAAATAAACTCTATTCATTTGAATAATCAGTGTTGTCTTTGCTGATTTGTTTAGTGCAGCTCTCAGTGAAAATGAGAGTGATGTAATCCATCCTTAGTAGATAAATATGTACATTTGAACTATTTTTCTAGTAATGGCAATGGAATTCTGCTGATCAGTCTGCACCTTGGTGGATATTGGTAGGCATTTGTAAACTGAATGACTAGACTCAGGTGCACAATATTTCAGCCATGTTTAGTTAACTCCATTCTCCCAATGTTTATATGAAAAATTATATTGTCTTTCTTGAACAGAAGTCTAGGTGCCACATCCTGTGGTTTACTAAGGAGCTTTGTTATTTGGAGCTGATAATGAAGGAGAGCCATAGCAAACCATACCCAATTAAAAGCTGCTTCTGTTGCTGTTGTTTGTCTTTTGGTCTCAAAGAGAACCCTAGCATCAGGTTGGTGAGGCCATGATATGCAAGTGAACTGGATTTAAGTGAGGGAGGGCTGTGCAAAGTTACCAGCTTCACTTTTGCCTCTGGAATCATTGGAATCCAGTGGCTAGATGTAGATCAGGATGACTGGAGATGGCCCAGGATGCAATGGAGAGCCTTGGCCTTTCCAAATTAAAGTCTTGGTTTGACTGAGGCAAAGCCTATTCAGTGATTAAGGCTTAATAAATGAGGCCAAGAATAGACTCTTTAAAACAAATTTGGGAGGGGAAGACTCTCAGGGTTTCAGGCCCAAACAGAAACAATTACTATTTACATTCGTTCTGAGCCAATTAGGTTCAGTGACTAAGTAGAGCTTGACCTGGGACCTATTATTGGCCAATCAATGAGGAGCTTTGCTATTTGCACCAGGTAATGAATAGTAAAACCTATCCAATTAAAAGCACAAAGGGAAGAAGGGAAGGTTTTGACCTTGGACTCTCTAAGGACAATTGAAACGGTAGGTAGTACTGTCTCCATCCTGTGACCAAATGTCTTTGCCTCAGGGAGGATAAATGCAGATCAGATAAATAGAAAGAAAAGGGTTAGGCAGGATGAAATGCAAGAAGTAAATCACTCTTCCCTAGTCATATTCAGACAGTGAGACTAAGTGTATGGTTCAGTAGAATTTCAAGAAGAAATATTTTATCTATATTTCAAGAAGATATAAATCTATGGGGACATTTTTTAAATTTAAGAAATGAGGCATGTGATGAGAACATTTGGGTAAATGAGTGCATTGGAAGAAGACATAGAAGTAATATTGTTGTGAGAATAATGCGGACCTTATATTTCACCTTTATTCCCTTATAATAGAAAGCCAATGCTCAGCACACCCAGAACTCTTAAAGGAAAAGTGAATATTTTAGCTTGACTTGAGTGTTGAATATGTGTGGGAGGGAAGAGAACAAGTACCTACTATGTTCCATGCACACTGCTAAGTTCTTTTAAAATATCTCATTTGATCCTCACACAGCTTGGGAGGCAGCTGCAATTACTATTATCTCAAATTTACAGTTGGGAAAGAGGTGATCTTCCCAGTCACTTAGCTAGGGAGTATCTGAAGCCATGCACTCAGATCAGGCTCAGCACTCTGTTCCCTGCACCATCTTCTTGCCTCAAGAATGACATGAAGTAAAGGGAAGAAAGGTGGGGTTAGAACTAGATTGTGGAGGGTATTGTTTGGGATGAAAAATACCATCCAAATGATGTGGTTATCCATAAAGAGGGTTAGGGTTGCTTCAGACCCCAAAATACCAACACTCTGGGTCCTGCCTAAAGAATTCAACTCAAGTCTTCTCTCAGCCAAAGAAAAGTAAAGTTTATTGAAAGTTTGCCATATGGGGTAGACTCTTAAGGAGCCTAGGTATCTGTGATGCTTGTATTGGGCAAACATTATAGAGTAAGTCTATTCTATGGCACTCACACCACATGGAGGGAAGATAGGATCTTAAATACAGAAAGGTTGTGGGAGGAATCTAGGGGTGGTGTAGAGGAGGAGTTTGGGGAGTGATGAGGTGCAGGTTCTGGTAGCCCCCTTGAACTCTCCTTGAATCTTTAAGGTAAAGCTCTGGGAAACCCCTTAAAGTAAATCTTCCCACGAAAGATTTGCCTGAGGTCATGGGCCTTAAGTTGTGGCTCTGCCCAAGTCTTTAGCCCTCCTTTGTTCCAAGTTTCCCACCCTTGATGCTCCTGTTCTCATCCTTGAGCTGGCCTGGCCCACCATTGTCTATGGTCTCCAGGTAGCCTCCAGCAACTTCCCACCCTTAATCACTTATTACTGGAGTCTGACCCCATCTTGACCCCTGAAGGCCCTCCTCAAACTCCTCCTCTAGACCACCCCTAGATTTCTCCCACAACCTTTCTGTACATAGGATCCCATCTTCCCTCCATGTGAGGTGAGAGCAGGAATGGTGCCCTGCCTGCAGCGGTACTGGGACAGAAGCCAGGAGAGGCTACCTCCTGTGGGAGGGAGGAGGAACCCAAGAATTCCTCTTGAAACTTGGAATTCAGCTACAGGACTAGATAAGGACTCGGCAGCAAGGCAGGAAAACTGAATATGTTTTCCTGCTGTGTCCCACAGTTTGGGACCCAGGGGAGGTAGGATGGAGTTGTATCTATGGTGGGTGGGGTGAAGTGCTATGGACCCTCAAGGACTCTATCCTGTTGGTTTTGTTGCCTAGTTGCCCCTCAGTACTTGGAAGCAGGGGCTGGAGCAGTGTTAAGACTGGGAGTGCCAGGAGGAAGCCTGCAAGGGCAGTGTTGGGGGAAGGATACCCTCCACCTGGAAGAGAACTTTATTTGGACATTTTTGTTTTGGATTGCTGGTAATGAGTTGCTATGTTATATACCTTGCAAATGTGAAGTGTCTATTTTGTGGGGATTATATTTTACTTAAGAGATGTTAATACTAATTCATATTTAAGTTGCCTATGTAATGCGCTGAATGTTATGGGAATCTGAAGATCTCCCCTGCCCCTAGGCCCTTTGATAAGCTTAAGTGGCTCTGAGAACCTTCCCTGATTTGAAAGTATACTCTGCCCCCTAATAGGCTGAATGTGGTCACATGGAGCCTGTGGCAGGAGGCTTGTTCTTCAGGAATGCCCACATCTTATTACTTTGTGATTGGGCACTGGGTCAAGAGGGCTGTGACATTCTCTGATCCAGGAGAAGGCTGTATATACCCTGATGTGAGGTTTTTGCTTTGGTGCTCACTTTACAAAGAGTTGTGTAATTTGGCCAGATGAAACTCTGGGAAGCCCTTGAGCCCCCTGGCTTTGAAAACCCAGATATTGATGCATCTTTCTCTGGTAACTGACCAGGTATGAATGTAATGGTCAGATGGCTGGAAGCCTGTCTGCTGATCTGTTTCTTTGTCTGCTCATAACTTTTGCACGTAACTTGTTTGTATTTTTTGAAGTTCAGGGTGTTGACTTTTTTCTGCTGAACTAGGTAAAAATGATATATGTTTGATTGATTAAAGTAAGATTATTAACCCATTTTGAGTTGCTGTCCTTTAGAAAAGCAGGTCTAAGAACTTGTGCTAGCAGCCATCTTGAGTATGCCAGGGTGCATGCTGATACAAATGGCATCACGAACAGGATCTGTGAACTAAAAGGAAAGTATGGAGGCTAGGATAATTGTTTGTTTCCCAGTTGTGGTATCTGTGACTCTGTGGAGACATGGAACAGGAGCACAGAACTGCCTGCATGCCCACTTCACTGGGGTGAGAGCATCACTGAAAGCCCTAGCACAGACTTGCTCTGTGAGAGTGCCATAGAATGGCCTAGCATAGACTGGCTCCTTGATTTACTTCAAGGGGTTACTGAAAGCCTGTACCTCAAAGATTCAAGGAGAGCTCAAGGGGGCTCCCAGAAACTGCACCTCATCAGGAAGGGTCTCCAGGAGGAGTCATATGAGGTCAGACTCCAGTTATGAGTGATTAAGGGTGGGAAGTTGCAGGAGGCTACCTGGAGAGGACAGACAATGGTGGGCCGGGCCAGTTCAGGGGTGGTACAGGAGGATCAAAGGTGGAAAACTGCTGGACAAAGGAGGGCTGACAATTTGGGCAGAGTCACAATGAAAAGCCTGTGGCCTCAGGCAAATGCCATATGTGGGAAGATTTAATGAGAGCTTAAGGGGGCTCCCAGAGCCTGCACCTCATCACAAAGATTAATTAAAAACTGGAAGATGTCTTAGGATAAAAACAGTTTATTCTCTTCCCCAGGAGAAGAGGGTGGTTTTCCCCATGACTCATCATGAAGAAGAGGCTTGTTACAAAAGATAGAAAAAGAATTTATACCCTAATACAGTCAATCCCCCTTCCCTGACTGTCTCCCCTCTCATTGACTGAGAGGCAGACTTAAGTCACAGTACCTAAATTTTCCCCAATGGCAAGTCATAGGAAAGCCTGCCACTATTTCCCATTGAATGGTAAATAGCTTTACAAAGAACAAGAAGGCTTATTGACAAGACAACAGGGGAAAGGGGGGAAGGGTCCCAAAGCAAGAGAGGAAGAGTGAACCTGGGCTGTCCCTGATTCCCACTGGCCGGGAGTAGGGGCCTACAAAGGCAGGAAATCAGAAAGGGCTTGCTGCTGATTGACAGCAGTATTGGAGGAGGGAGAATTAATCCAAAATTACCTGAGAAGTTTTCACTCTCCCCAGACAGTATAAAAGATGTTGTAAAGATGTTGCTTACTACGGAGTATGAAGGGAATCACTATAGTTTCTGCACAGAGTTAAGTGATCATCATGCTTGTTCATTAAGAAGAATAATATGACTTTTGTACATATGTTGAATTCTGAAAGAAAAGACTTCCAGGTGGGGATTTTTGTTTGGGTGCTATATAACAGTGAATTCGATAAACGCTTTTAACCAACTGCTATTGGAAGAGATCGTGATAGGTGCTCCAGATACACAAATAGACTTTATAATTTAATAAACTCTAGGGAACTTTTATTACCTACCAAACTATGAATAATTATGCATAATTGTATGTATGTATAACAAAATTAGTAACATATAACATACATTTTACATTATTAATAATAATACACATATAATTGACAATTAAATGTGTACACAAATGAATATGATCCCAGGCAAAATGTGTTCGTAGAAAGTTAAGTCATAGTTGCCATAGATCAGTTGAAAGAGGCCATTTGCTGTGAGGGGAGGAGGAGGTGCTTAATGGAAGAGGTGCCACTGGAGCTGGGCCGTGAAGGAATTTTCATTAGCTGTTCAATGAAACCTGCACTGTACCTAGGACAGATCTTACTTGTCTTGTCATAGAGAAGGAAATTGATGTTTACAGAGGTGTAGTGATTAGCTCAAAGCCTTGCAGTTGGTAAGTTGATGAGCTAGGACATGAATTCTGGACTTCTATCAATAAATTTGGTGATATGGAATCAAAATAACATACTATCACTGGCATCCTATTATAATAGGTGAAGTTACGGTGAGACTCTTTTCTGATATATGATCTAGCATCAGCAGATGATCATGTGAAAATACTACTCTGCATAATGATGGTTGATGCTTCCATGGTAATTAGGAACATCCTTGAAGGCAAATTTTCTATTGTATCAGAAATAAAGGATGAGATGAGTCCAGTGTAGGAACCAACTGTCATTTATTTTAATAAGATTCATAGTGACACTTAGTCAACAACTATTAAGCTACATAATTTCCTAAAGTTGTAGGAACCTTGGAATAAACAATAACAAGGAATGATGTTGCTCTAGGGGCTCACTTTCAACCTGTGAGGTAGGACAGGTATATAAAGATCCAGAAGAGGGGACATTCTCAGGTTCCTGGAAACTTCCCTCTGCTACTCCACAGAAACCTCCCCCACCAAGACCATGGTCAGCTCCTGCTGCTGTGCTCCCCCCTGCTGCCAGCCAACATGCTGCAGTACAGTCTGCTGCAGAACAACCTGCTGCAAGCCATCTTGCTGCATGTCCACCTGCTGCCAGCCTTCATGTTGCCAACCCACATGCTGCAGAACAGTTTGCTGTCGAACAACTTGCTGTGAGACGACCTGCTGTGTGCCCAACTGCTGCCATCCTTGCTGCCAGCCATGCTGCTGTGACTCTGGTTGCTGCCAGCCTTCATGCTGTCAACCAGCTTGCTGCAGCACATTCTGCTGGGAGACTCCGTGCTGCAGGCTCCCCTGTTGTGGGTATAGCTGTTGCCATCCATCCTGCTGTTGATCACTTTGCTTTCCAAAATGTGCAGTGATTCTACTTAGAGGTGGCCATCTTCCTACTCCATGTTTTTGTCAACCACTCTCCTACTGACCAGTGTACCCTCCTGCATCTTACTACTGAAAAGTCTTAGACTGCCTTATATGTAGTGTCATCCTCTGCCACCTAGTGCTGTTCTATCACATTATGTAATGACCTCTTTGTAGGTGAACTATCAGCTCCATGTCCACTGACTGCAGAGGGAAATTACATGTTTTATTGTTTCAGATGGACAATATTCTGGCTCTCCTTAGTTGTTCTTCCATTTTACCATGTTGTCTGAAAAAAAAAGCTGTGACAGAGAGGAAGTTACTCTTTTGTAATTGTGATCTGATTAATTTAATCTTAAAGGTTAATTCTTGAGATTCTATCTTTTTAACTACTCAGTTTTTCCTGCTTTATAATAATTCTTCTAATTTATTGTCAATATATTTCCTCTTTTTTGTTTTATTTCTATAAATATTTTTAGATGGTCACATAGGACCAACATGGCTTCCTTGTTTATTTCTTAATAAACTTTGCATCTGCATAAGCCTCCTTGTCCTTGTAAATGTGTGAAGTACAATGTTAATGATGGTGAGAGTGATAAAGAAGGTGATCCTAATCCATCATTCATAAATCATCCAAAGTACTGAGTTCTTTGTTCTTTAAGAGCCTTGGATTTGTGTTGATCTCTCTACCCCTTTCAGACCAATGGTAGGCAAATGGGACCTGAATGCTATTTAAATCCTAGCTCTGTTACTTATTACCTTTATGATCATAGGCAAGATAGTCTAGTCCTCACTTTCTCTCATCTGTGAAATGAGAGGCCTTGACTTGAGGACCTCTTTGTTCTTTCTCATCCCTAAATCTATGCTCCAGTGATCCCATGAAATCATAGGTCAACCTTCCAGTCAGTCAACCAACCTTCATTAATAGTTTACCATGTTCTAGGCACTGTGGTAAGCACTGGGGATGCAGAGAAAGTAAATAGTTCCATTCCTAGAGGCATTTATATTCCATGGTGGTGACAACAGGTAAATAACCAGCTATTTTTATAATCTCATAAATGTGCATTTATGTAGCGTGTTATATATATAGAGGGACATATAGAGAGCAGAGGAAAAGAGAGATAGAGACAGACTGACAGCAGAGACAACCACAACCAAGCCACAGAAAGACTGAGAGAGATAAAGACATTAAATGGGCAGAGACAATTACAGAAAGACAGAAAGAAAAATAAAGACAGATATAAAGAGAAACATACAAAGAAAAAGAAATGCAGTGATAGAAATGGAAAGAAACCAATTGACAGAAAGAGACACAAAGATATCAAAATAGGGAGAAATAGATAAAGATTCACTGAGACACAGAGATAGACAGAGGTAGAAAGACAAATTGATAGAGCAAAGATGGAGAGCAACAGGAAGGGAGATCTTCTAATCCTATCAGAACAATCATCAACTGAATTATTCCATTAATGGAAGTATTAGAGACAAAGGCAGGGCATCCCTGTGCTTGGAAAGTTGTACCATGAGGCTATCGTCTTCAGACCATGGTTATTTTAGTTGATTTTTATGGTCCTGTTCAAGTTCATATTCTATGATTCATTGACTCTGTGGCTTGAAGATGTAGTCAACTTTTGAGTACTTTGGCCTGTACTTCTCCTGCAGCAGTGAGGATAAAGTGACAAAGGAGGATTAATGGTCCCAAAAGAAAGGCATCTTCTTGAAATATCACCTTCTTTGCTAGGTACCAATCTCATATTCTGTCTATAGTAAGATTTATGACCTTTTTTAGGTTTAATGTCTTAAAATCAACAGAGTAGGTACATTTTGGATAGGCATACCATGGTGCAACTTGCTGCATGCAGGTTTAGCTAAGCTCCTTTCCAAAGAGGAAGAAAAGGTGACATAGAGCCAGAACAACTAGAAATATTGATAATCCATAAGTACAGCAATGGAAACTAAAAAACTCTAGTAATCCTTGCATTTGTCTTTTTCTAGGTTACTTATAAAGAGTCAGTGTGGTATAATAGTTAATTCTAACTGCCTTTGGAGTTTGGAAGGCTTTTCCAACCTTACTGGCTCTGGTTAAGACATTTAAGACCTCACTGCCTTGGTTGCAAAACAGTTGCCAGTCTGCCTTGGTAGAGGAAGAGGGAGTTCGGCAAAGGGAATTTCTAAACTAATGCGATTATGGGTCTGTTCTGTACTTTCCTCAAAAAAGCCTCTTTCTGAATGCTATATTCAAAGGTCACTGGGTCTAGATTGATACATTCTTAAATTGATCCACACACACACACACACACACTCACTCACTCACACTTCTATAGCAGAGTTCATTTCAAATCCCTTTGTTAATATCCCTTTGTTAATCTTTTCCCTGCTTCTGAAGGGATGGGCTTACTAAAGCTACTGGGATGTGCCATGATTTATTCTACAAAGACATATATTGTTGCTGTTATTATCATCCTTGGACATAAAAAAAACCTCAAGACAATAGACTATGCCTCTAAACTCTCTTTTGCACAAGAATTGGGACAGTGATTAACCCTCTCTTCTTATTAAGACCAAGGAAGAAGACTGTGCAGGGGCAAATGTGTTGTCAGCACTTGACGAACTGAGAAAGTATAGAAATATCTGATGGGGGAGTTTAAGACTTACTAGAATTTTGTTCAAACTCAGAGTACCTGAGGACACTTGAGAATGAATGCTCTGCCCATTTATCAACACCTATCAGCACAAAAAACCCTCAATACAAAATAGAAGTTCTTAATAACCCTGGGCTTCTCCCAATTATTCTACAAAACTGTAACTAATTTTGCATGCTTAATATTGACTTTTTTTTGCTTTTTGGAGGGCAAATGGAGTTAAGTGACTTGCCCAAAGTCACACAGCTAGAAAGTGTGTCACATCTCTTAGGCTGAATTGGAACTCAGGTCCTCTTGACTCCAGGGCCTGTGCTCTATTCACTGTGCCACCTAGCTGCCCCATTCATATCGACTTTTCAAAGGGCTCACATGATGCTTAACTCAGACTATCATTTTCCCATAGATCAATGATTTAAGTCTTGGGTTCCCTGTCAGCTATTTCTGTACTTCTTCAGTTCATCAAGTGCTGACAAGGCATTTGCGCCTGCACAGTCTTCTTCCTTGGCCTTAATAAGAAGAGAGGGTTAGTCACTGTCCTAATTCATGTGTAAAAGAGAGAGCAAGAGAAACAGGCATAATGTATTGTTCTAAAGTGGTTTTTTTATGTTCAAGGATGACAATAACAATGACAACACTATATTTCTTTGTATAATGAATTATGGCACACTACAATAGCTTCAGCAAACCCATCCCTTAAAAGCAGGGGAAAGATTAACAAAGGGATTTGGAATAAACCCTGTGACAGAAGTGCATGTATGTGGTTTGTGAACTTCAGGAATTCATCTTTAACAAGACTGTGTCATAAATCTTTCTGGAGGGTTGTAGGAGGAAGCAGTCTAAGAAATCCTCAGTAGAGGAGAATATAGGGAGGCATGGCTCAGAGAGAAAAGATATGGAGAAGTCTGAGGAGGTGTCCAGGGTCACACAGTCAATATGAGGAAACATCAACAAAACATATATAAAAATAAAACACATTACACTTTTAATAATTATTTCATTGAATTAAAAAAAAACTTGAAAAGGATCTAGGCCAGGTATTATTATCCTCATATTATGAAGAAGGCAATGGATGTTTACAAAGACCTGTTGACTAGTGCAAGGTCATGTAGCTGGTCAGTAGATGAGTCAACACTTGTGTCCTGGACATCTACATCCAAATTCAATGAGGTGGAATCAAACTCACAAGATCTCGTAGGCATCCTCGTATAATTAGTTGAAGCTGCCATGTTAGAGAAAAAGAGAAGATGAAAAAAATTCTTTTGATCTCTAACCCATTATCATCAGATGACTATGTGAAGAGACTACTCTGCATAGTGATGATTGATATTTCCTTCATGATTAGAAACATCCTTGAAGTCAACTTTTCTATTGTATTAAATAAAAAAAGATTGGATGAATCCAGAGGAAAAATGAACTAAATTCATAAGGATATATAACAACTATAAACAAATATTAAGTTCCATAACTGCGTAAAATAGTAGAATCCGCAGAATGAATAAAAACAAGGAAAGAGGCTACAATAGGAGTTCAATTTCACTCAGTCAGGTGAGGCAGATATATAAAGAACCAGAAGAGGGGACATTCTCAGACTCCTGGAAACTCCCCTCTGCTACTCCACTAAAACCTCCCCGCACAAGACCATGGTCAGCTCCTGCTGCTGTGCTCCCCCCTGCTGCCAGCCGACATGCTGCAGGACAGTCTGCTGCAGAACAACCTGCTGCAAGCCATCTTGCTGCGTGTCCACCTGCTGCCAGCCTTCATGTTGCCAACCCACATGCTGCAGAACAGTTTGCTG
>JAQQSW010011857.1:0-12659 GCA_028646575.1 Pseudocheirus occidentalis | reverse complement strand
GATTTTTTAGCTCTGGAACTCTGCTTCCAGGGGGGAAAGTTCTGTCCCAAATGGCTGGGATTTTCACAGGTGCTGGAGCTTTTAGGGGAGTGCTGCAGCCCCCACCCACTTTGGCTTGCTGAAAGCACACCCCAGGACCACCACCCAAGACCGTGATCTGGATCCAGGCCACTCAACAGAAGAGCCCTTGGCCCTGATCAATTGTCTCAGCTCCCCTGCAATTGACAGACCAGGAGCTCTGAAGCAGCCCAGTGGGGGCAGTTTGTGGTTGCAGTAGATCCTTCCCCTTCCCCGCTGCTTCCTTGCCCTGGCAGATTGGCCACACTGCTTTTCGTCCCCCAAATTTAGCTAGAAACTTGAATTTCAATAACCTTTCTCTAATCCTTAATTTTCCTGGATTGATAGATGTGGAGATTGCTCCAGATGCTGCCAATCTGCTCCCTGGTAGACTCATGCTGCAGCTTGGCTCCTTCCCACTACCCTGGGCCCTGGCCACGGTTTTGGTTTCCTGCCGCAATGAGCCCCTACTGCTGAGCTGCCTTCAGTGAGAGATGTGTTTTCTGTATTTTTATGAAACTGGGAGCCCTAAATTTTGTTTAGAGTCATATTTCATGGGTATTTAGGGTGGCTGTGTAGGAGCTGCGAAACTTTGCTGTTTCTATGCCGCCACTTTGGCTCTGCCCCTGCTCCAATCTAATTTTGAAGGAATTATTTTCTTCATTGACCTTTTGGACTTCTTGTATCATTTGGCCAATTCTGCTTTTAAAGCCATTCTTTTCCTTATTGGCTTTTTGGATCTGTTTTGCTATTTCAGCTAGTGCATTTTAAGGTGTTATTGTCTTCAGTATTTTTGGTCATGATTTTCTTGCATCACTCTCATTTTTCTCCCCAGTTTTTCCTCTACTTCTCCTACTTGATTTTCAAAATCCTTTTTGGCCTGTGACCAATTCATATTTTTCATGGAGGCTTTTGATGCAGGAATTTTGACTTTGCTGTCTTCTTCTGCTTCTATGTTTTGATCTTCTTTGTCACCAAAGAATGATTCTATACTCTGCTTTCTTTTTCTCTGTTTACTCATTTTTCCAGCCAATTACTTGACTTCTGAGCTCTCTACCATGATAGAACTTTGCTTTCTCAGTGGAGAGCACTTTGTCTCAAATTTCTGGGGTTTCACACAGCTATTGTCAGAGGTACTTTTAGGCATTTGCCTCAGAACCATTGAAAGCTCTTCCTCTCCACAGCCACCACAGCCTCTGCCATTTCAGTCCTCCTCCTCACCCCAGAACTGTCACCCAAGACTGTGATCCAGATCCAAGCAAGGCAAAGAAGAGAAGCCTATCTCAGCCCCAGCAAAGAGATTACTGTTATTGCCCACTGATCAGCCACTTGGTTCCCCCCCATCTGTGGACCTGGAACTCCTGAAGCAGTTGTTGCAGCTGCTTCTGCTCCTGCTGCTGTTACTGCCACAGCTGCCACCATCTCTGCTACCTTAGGGGTAGGGGCTGGATTGCACTCTTCTTTCACCTTCACCCAACAGGATTTCCCCACTGACTTTTTACTTTCTCTTTGGTGTTTGTGGGTTGAGAAATCTTGAACAGCCACATTTGCATGTGAGGTCTGGTCTGGTCTGGCTGATGGTCTGTGTCAGCACAGCCCACACAGGACTGTGCTTTGCTCCCAGGATGGTTCAATAGACCCTTCCTTTCATCTTGCCCAACTGACTTCAACTGGAGATATATTTCACTATGTCATTTTGTGTGTTCTGTAGCCTTAAAAATTGTTTACAGTAATTTTTTACAGGCTTTGGAGGTGGTGGGGCATGAGCTCAAGTAAGTTCCTGCTTTTACTCAACCATCTTGGCTCTGACCCCCTACAATCCTTTCCCTTTGCCCCCCACCATAATTTTTTTTATCACATCAAATTCAGTTTATATTTATACCCTCTGTCTATGCCTATTTCTTCTAAATGTCATTATAAAGACACAGTTCTCAAGTGTTATAAGTATCAACTTTTCATGTAGGTCTATAAACAGTTTAATCTTATTCCAAAGTGTATTTTTTTCTTTCCTGTTTACCTTTTATGCTTCTGTTGAGTCTTGTATTTGCAGATCAAATTTTCTCCTCATCTCTTATCTTTTCATCAGGAAAGTTTGATGGTCTCCTTTTTTTTGAATGTCCATCTTTTTCCTGGGATGATGATGCTCAGTTTTGCTGTGGAGTTGATTCTTAATTGTAACCCAAGCTATTTTGCCTTTCAAAATATCATATTCCAAGTCCTATAGTCCTTTAAGGTAAAAGTTGCTAAGTCCTATGCAATCCTGACTGTAGTTCCGCAATATTTGAGTTGTTTCTTTCTGGCTGCTCACAATATTTTCTCCTTGACCTGATTATTCTGGAATATGGTTACAATATTCCTTGGTTTTTATCACTTTTGGATCTGTTTCAGGAGGTAATCAGTGAATAAACGTTTCAATCACTATTTTACCCTCTGATTCTAGGATAGCCAACCTTCCTTGATATTTTCTTGAAAGATGCTGTGCAGGTTCTTCTTTCTATCATGGCCTTCAAGTAGTTCAATGATTCTTAATTATCTCTCCTAGATCTATTTTTCAGGGCAGTAGTTTTTTCCAAGAAGGTATTTTACATTTTCTTCTGTTTTTTTCATTCTTTTGCTTTTAGTCATTAGTCATCAGCTTCCACTCTAATTTTTAAGAAATTAATTTCTTTAGTCAGCTTTTGTATTACCTTTTCCATTTGGTCAATTCTGTTTTAAAGGTATTGTTTTCTTCAGGGTTTTTTTCCCCATTCGGCCAATTCTATTTCTTAAGGAGTTGTTTTTTTTAGTCAGTTTCTGTGCTTCCTTTTCCAAGGTGTTTCCATAATTCTCCTGCATAACTCTCATTTCTTTTTCCATTTTTTCTGGCTACCATATTATGCCAGTGTCTCACATTAACTTAAAATCCTTTCCAAACTATCATATTGAACTTGTAGCCAGAAAAAGATAATGCAATCCTAAATAACATTAAGAACAATATACTACTCAGTAAAGGGTGAGTGTGAAGGTACTGTGGTGCCCATGTATTCCATGTACAATGTACCATAGTCTGGTCAGGCCATGATGTCCTTTGGGACATAGAAATAGAAAGATAACTGAAGGAACTAGATACCAGTTCTTCTCATGACTATGTGAAGGTACAAGGGATACTGAACTTAAAAAAAGAGAAGAGAAGACTTAATGTGGGCCTGATAAGTTTCTGCAAGTATATGAGAATTGTCATGTAGTAGCAGGATTAAGTAGTTTATACTTGGTCCCAGAACACAGCCAAAAAAAGCACATTAATACATTGCTGGTGGGGCTTGACACTGGTTCAGTCATTCTAGAAAGAGATTTGGAATTAATCCCCTGAAGTTACTAAATTATGCATGCTCTTTGACTCTGGGGCCCCTGAAACCATCAGATCATTCTTTTTTAAAAAATTATTCTTAATATTTTCCCCAGTTACATGTAAAAGCAATTTTAACGTGCATTTTAAAAACTTTGAGTTACAAATCCTCTCCTTTCCTACCTCCCCATAACCCCTCCTTAAGAAGCCAAGCAGTTTGATAGAGGTTATACATGTATAGTTATGCAAAACAGATCCACAATTGTCATGTGATATAAAACAGACCAAAAAAAGCCCTCAAGAAAAATAAAACAAAAAAAAGAGTATGCTTCATTCTGTGTTCAGACACTATCAGTTCTTTCTTTGGGGAAGGATATAATTTGTTTTTAATCACTAAGCCTTCAGAGTTGTCTTGGATCTTAATGTTTCTGAGAATAACTAAGTCATTCACAGCTGATCATCTTATAACAATGCTGTACTTTGTACACAGTACGTTTCACTTTGCATTAGCCTATGCAAGTCTTTCAAGGCTTCTTTGAGAGCATCCTACTCAACGTTTCTTATAGTATGATAATATTCCATTATAATCATATAGCATAACTTGTTCAGCCATTTCCAAATTGATGGGTATCCCCTCAATTTCTACTTCTTTCCACCAGAAATGAGCTGCTATAAATATTTTTGCACATATAGGTCCTTTTCTTTTTTTTTTAATCTCTTTTGGGATACAGACCTACTAGTGATATTTCTAAGCCAAAGAGCGTGCATATTTTATAGAACTTTGGACACAGTTGAAAATTGTTCTAAAGAATGGTTGATTTATTTCACAATTCCACCAAAAATGCATTAATGTCTCTTTTTCTGACATCCTCTCCAACATTTGTCATTTACCTTTTCTATTCTATTGGCTGAACTAAAAGGGATGAGATATGTGAAAAATGATTTTCAAAGCTTCCCTCCCACTCAGCCAGTCCCTTCTCTAAAGTTCCTCACTAGGACTTTACTGACAATGAAATTGCATTGGAAGCTGCTCAGGCTTGGGTGGAGTTAAGTTCTTCTGCTTAGATAACCCAAGACTGGGAGTGGTCTGGTATAATGTGGATGGGAGTCTGATAGAAGGAGTATTTCATCTGAAGGCAGAATTATATCAGCCCTCTGTTGAAAAGGTGTATAACTAGGCACCACCAAATCCCCAACTGAACCAGTTCTTGGTTAGTTCCCTTAGCAGGGTGTAGTTCTGGACTATAACCCCCACGTGATGGATGTTAAGCCAGCTTGTGAGAGAAATAAAAAGGTGGACACACACATGCCCTAATTTAGTTTTTCTTTTTTAGACTTTTGGGGTCAACAATTACATGGTGCTGTGACTCAGATGTGGAGTGAAAGTTGTACATATGCCCTCATCGATTGTGCTGGGACTGAGCACCCACCAGTCTTCTTTTTCTCTTGAAGTCCCAACCCTGAAGGGTGGGTGAGTCTTATCCCCCAAACCCCTGCTCTTTATCTATCAGATTCCCATATTAGGTTGCAGTCCATTTTTTTTTCTCTCCAAGCAGCTCTGAGGGCAGAGACCTCAAGGTAGGTCTCCTGAAAACTAAGGATATCCTGTGTAACTTGGCTATGGATCAGCTAGAGTAAATTGGCATGTGATAAATTGTATTGTATTCTGAATTAGTTGCTTTTAGAAGGATGTGGAACTAACAGATAACTCTGAATTTTGACCAGTGGAATTCTAATTCTGAAAATTAGATTCATGCACACTCTGTCTCATCATTCTGTCCATGTCTCTGTGACTGTCATGTACCATGATTTATGTTCATGCTGAAAGATTTGAAAGGTAGGCAGAAAATCTTCTAAGGAACATCTTTATTTTTTAAATTAACTTTTGTTTATTTTTAGTTTACATCGTTCATTTCCCCAAGATTTTGAGTTTTTTTCTCCCCATCTTTCCTCTAACCAGCACTTCAAGACAGCAGTCCCACTCTATAGCCCCTCCCCCAATATGCTTTCTCCTATATCCTCCCCCATCACCCCTTTGAGTTTCCAGTAGGGCAAGATGGATCTCCCTCCCCCAGTGCCTGTATATCTTATTGCCCAGGTGCCTGTAAATAATTATACACACACACATATTTTAATTTGAAAAATTTAGGGGCTTTTATTGTATGAAATAGGCTTCATGATTATTTCAAATAGAGGTTGCTGGATATGGTGGATTGAATGTGGGTCTTGGAGGCAGGAAGGCCTGGGATCAAATTCCATCTTTGGCTCTGTTCATGTCTATACATCTCAAGTAGCTGTTTAGGACTTCTCTCTCTCTCTCTCTTTTTAAACATTAATTATTTTATTTATTTTCTTGTTTACATCATTCATTTCCACCAGATTTTGAGTTACAGAATTTTCTCCCCCTCTTTTCCCCACCCCCATACTCCAAACAGCTATCCCACTGTAAAGCCCTCCCTATACATATATATTTTAACATTTGATTTTAGAACTTTAAATTCTAGATTCTTTCCCTTTCTCTCTTGTCAACCATCCCCACTGGAAAGACAAGCAGTTCAATACAGACTGTACATGTGCAATTATGCAAAACATCTCCACAATGGACATATTGTGAAAGACTGACTATACTTTGCTCCTTCCTATCCCTTCCTCCACTTGTTCTGTTCTCTACTTTGTCTCTATCCTTTTTCAAAAGTGTGTGCTTCTAACAACCCTCCCCCCCAACCTGCCCTCCCCTCTATCCCCTTCCTCCCTACTCTCCTGTAGGGGAAGATACCCAATTTAGAGTGCATGTCATTCCTTCCCTAAGCAAAATTCAGTGAGAGTGAGGTTGACCCATTCCCTTTTGCCTTCCTATTCTTCCCCTCCATTATAACAGTTATCCCATTCCTCTTCTATATAAGATAATTATCCCCACTGTGTCTTTCCCTGTCTCCTCTCATTATATTCCTCTCCCACCTCTCAATTTCCTCTTTTAAAATATCCCTTCCTATTCAATTGATCCTGTGCCCACTGTCTATTTATATCTGTGCCCATATATACACACACTCACATATGTATATGTATGCAGATATACCCTCATATATAGATATATGCATATGTATACATATACATATATACACCTATACATATATACATTTATATTACCTTCACCTATTCTCTTACTGAGAAAGTTTCATAAGTTACAATTATCATTTTTCAATGTAGGCATGTAAATAGTTCAACTTTGAAAAGTTCCTTATGAATTCTTTTCCATGTGTACCTTCTCAAGCTCTTGGTATTTAAATGCCAAATTTTCTATTCAGTTCTGCTTTATTCAGCAAGAATGCTTGAAAGTCCTCCACCTCATTGTATGATCATATTTTCCCCCAAAACACTATACTCAGTTTTCCTGGGTAGTTGATTCTTGGTTTTAATCCTAGCTCCTTTGATGTCTGGAATACCATAATCCAGGCCCTTTGATGCCCTAATGTAGAAACTGTTAGATCCTGTGTTATCCTGATTGTTTTTTTACAGTATTCAAATTGTTTCTTCTTGGCAAGTTGTAATATTTTCTCCTTGATCTGGGAGCTCCCAAATCGGACTATAACATTTCTTGGAGTTTTCTTTTGGGAATCTTTTTCAAGAGGTGATAGGTGAATTCTTTACATTTCTATTTTGCTCTCTGTTTCTCAAATATGAGGGCAATTTTGCTTGAGAATTTCTTGAAGGATGATATATAGGTTCTTTTTTTGATCATGGCTTTCAGGTAGTCCAATAATTTTTAAATTGTCTCTCCTAGATCTATTTTCCAGGTCAGTAGTTTTTTCAATGAGATATTTCATGTTGCCTTCTATTTTTTCACTTGTTTGGATCTGTTTAATGGTATCTTGATTTCTCATAAAGTTGTTTGTTACCATTTGCTCCATTCTAATTCTGAAGGAATTATTCTCTTCATTGAGCTTTTGAGATTCTTTTTCCATCTGGCAAATTTGACTTTTTATGGCATTATTCTCCTCACTTGCTTTTTGGGCCTCCTTTGTCATTTGAGTTAATCTATTTTTAAGGTGTTATTTTCTTCAGTCAGGTTGTTGACTCTTCATGATTTTCTTGCAGCATTCTCATTTCTCTTCCCAATTTTACCTCCACTTCTTTTATTTGTTTTTCAACATCCTTCTTAAGCTCCTCTATGACTTGTAATCAGTTTACATTTTTCTTGGAAGCTTTTGGTGCAGGAGTTCTGACTGTGATGTCTTCCTCCTGTTCCATGCTTCGATTCTTTTTGTCCCCAAAAAAGGAATCTAAGGTTTGACTGCTGTGCTTGCTTTGCTTCTTTTATCTGCTCATGTTGCAAGTCAATTACTTGACTTTTGGGCTCCATAGAACTCTACTTTCAGAGGGGAGAGCTTTGTCCCAAATCACTGGGGTTTTCACAGATGCTGGAGCTATTAGGAGGCCACCATCTCTACAGCCCCCACCAGCTTTGGCTCCCTGGTCCCACACCTCAGGACTATCACCCAAGACCATGTTCCTGATGCATGCATGTTAGGCAAGTGTTTAGCCTCTGAATGGTTGCTTGCCTTCCTGCAATCTGCAGGCCAGGAGCTCTGAAGTAGCCATGTGGAGGTGGCTGCAGGGCCACCGACTCTATCTGCTTCTAGCTCTGGAGGCCCTTGGACCCTCTCTCCCAATTTTAGCCGAGTTTCACTGACCTTTCACTTTGTACTTGGCTCTTCTGGGTTGAAAGTTCTGGAAAATGCCACAGCTGCTGGTGATCCACTCTCCTGAAAGCTCCAGCAGTGAATTGTCCTTGCAGCAATGGGGTAAAACCACATGGGGCTTTTCTCTGCTCCCAGCACCCTGCAACAAACCCTTCCTGTCTGCCTACTGGGCTGCCTTCAGCTGGGCTTTGTTTCTCTGTGATGTTGTGGGTTCTGGAGCTCTAAAATTTTTGTAGAGTCTTATTTTATAGGTATTTGAAGTGGTTATGTGGGGAGCTCATGGAGTTTTCCTGCTTCTATGCCACCATCTTGACTTCACCTCAAATGTTCTTAAGGAACTTCTAAGGTTTGTAATTAGAGAGAACACTGGGAAAGAGCTCCCACTTTAGGCTTTCAGTGAGAGATTAAGACTTTTTTGGGGGGTCTCAATATTGACCAAGTTGTGATACCAGAATAAAATAAGATAATAAACAATGTGATTTACAAAGCAAGGCAAGACTCTCCTATAAGTTAGTTGGAAGGCAAAATCAGTCAACTGATAAGAATCTAGAGCAGACCACCCAAGATAGCAAGTGGAGGGAGACAGACAGACAGACAGACAGAGAGACAGAGAGAGACAGACAGAGAAACAGAGAGACAGACACAGAGAAAGAGATACAGAGAGAGACAGAGAGAGAGAGATGGGGAGAGAGAGAGAGAGAGAGAGAGAGAGAGAGAGAGAGAGAGAGAGAGAAGGGGGGGTAGAGAGAAAAGCTGAGAGTTTGAATTCAGGTTTAATTAGGTGCTAAAACTAAAGTTTGTAGATTATGTCTGAGTTAAATGTAGAGAACTGTCTTTGCACCTGTAATAGTTATGGGATTTGAAGATCTTCCATGCCCCGTGAACTTGCTGACATAGCAGTAAGGGTGGGGCAGGAGAAAGCCAGAGCTGAGCTGGAGCCAGTGAGGTGACTGGAGGCAGTAGTGTGGTGGCAGTGGCACGAACTCCGTTTTTTCCCTTTTTTTCAGCCAATCAGAATTTCTGCTAAGGACTCCTGCTGAAGACTGCAAGGGACAGGAACTGCAGGGAACTGGAGCTGCATGGACACTGAAGAGTTGCCATGAGTGAGGAGAGGAGGATCTTTGCCTGAGGTAGCCCATTTTGTTTTGAAGGCTTGAGAATGTGAGTGATTACTGCATTAAATATGTGTGCCAACTCCATAGCTACTGTGATGACTTTGACTTTCTGATTTTGGGACTCAGTTTTCTGGTATTTGAAGAAATGTTCTAGCTTTGTCCCCCAGGTAAAGAGCCTGTTATGTTTTGTGATTAATAACCATGTCATCATATTTATAGTTACTGTAGGCATTGTGAATACTGCATTATTGATTCAGCACCCCTCCCACCAATGTATCTTATATCAGGGCAATGTGTTTAAAACTGCAAAAAAGAAGAGTTTTTTCTGTTTTTTTTAAGGGATTATTTTAGGAACTCAGTGATTTGTTTAGAATGTATATCAACATTATAAAAGCTGTCAAGGTTGTGGGAGAAATATAGCTTTCTTGATTTGTAAATTCTTAGGCATTAACTCCCTTCAGATTCTAAAAGATGAAAACAAGCAATACAAATTGAGGTGAATATGATTTTTAATTTGTAAAGTAAAGGAAAGTGTGGTTGTAGTCTGAGTAACAGGTTTGAAAGATTAAGAAAGAGAAATAAAGGCTTGAGGGAAAATATGAAAAGAAACAGTTTGGGGACAGATGGGGCTGGGATGGGCAACAGCAAGTCCATGTGCTGTAAGCATACTCTGGGCACTCTTGTGCTAGTTTCATATGGTTTAAGCATGTTGAGAGGATGTGGGGAAGTTTGATTTTGTTTTAAGTAGAAAAATTGAAAATGCAAATTTGTAGCTTGATTTGAAAACCAATAGACAAAGTTATAGAGAGTCAGAAGGAATTATGTTCTTTCAGGATAAATCTGCACGAATGTCTTATTGAATCTAACACTATGTAAATATTGACTATGGTAAAGATACAATGGGTCAGGCAGCTGTTAGGTCATTCAGTCCCACGCTGTGTTGTAATATTTTGAAGTACTATATTTTAAGACATCATAAACTTCCAAGTTTTTTCATATTTAAAGGGAAGTTTTAGCTAACATTTTTTGACTACTGCTTATGACAGTTAAGATTATAAGCTAAGCTACTTTGAGTTATTGTTTCAAGCATGCATGTACAAAGGTATTTTTTGAAGGAAAACTAGGTAATTATTCAAAGAAAAGACTTTATAAAATCTCCTTTGTAAGTCTTATCAACCCTATGTAAGAATTTTGTTTTGTGGAATTCTTATTAAATGGGTCCTCATTACAAACACCTTTTTGACTAGAGAATTTAGGTAACTAGGAATTGTGGTAATTAGGGATGAGCAACATCAGTATAAACTGCAAGTTATCTTTAAGAAAGGGAAATATGAAGGAATGTTTTGCAAAATCTTTTGTGTGATCTTTAGAAGGCCTACCAAATTTCCATTTGCAAGCTAATTTGCTACAGTAATAATTTGATATTAATGAAATTATGTACAAACTTACTGTGAATTTTGAGTTTCATTACAAGATTTGTTGTGTTGTTGGACTGGCCTTAAATGGGTCCTTTCAGAGAAACCAAAGTCAGAGTCAGCAGCTCAATGGGAGATAAAGAGCTGTAAGTGGGAAAGATCTTGCAGTTTAGGTCTGAATTCATTCCATGACCTAAACAATAGTTAAATCTAGTGTTTGAATTTATCATATGTATAATATTCAACTCCCGAAGTATCCTGTTCTTTCAATTTGAGTATAGTTAGAGAAGGATAAAGAAGTTTGAGAAACAGAGATGGAGGTCTATGAAGAGTAGTAATTTATGAACTAGCTTGTGTTATGTTCATGGGAAATTTGATTTTTATGTTGTTATTTAATCAGGAACTAGTGCATGTGGGAATGTATGCAAGCTACTTAAGCTCACCTTAAGATGTTCCCAACCAACGTGAGATTATTGTCATGTATCTAAGACTCTGATTATTGGCACTTGCTGTTCAAAACCTTTTGTGACTGTTAACTGATTGTTATTCTGAGTTCAATGACAGGTATGGTTATTAAAGAATATTATTGAGCCACTGATCCGTGATACCAGCAACCCGGTGGGGTCTATGAACTGCATCTATGAATTGTAGAGCATGTTGTCATGAGAAAAATTGGGAGAATGACTATTCCACATGAGCTGAGCTGGGATTCTCTTGACTCAATTTTCTCCAACTGTGATACCTGTCAGACTTTAAGCCTGGCTCGTTGTGGTTGGCATCTGCATTACTTTTGCTTGGAATTGACATGAAGTTAGGAAAATGTTGTTCCCTTACTATAGTTATGCCCCTATTCTTTTATACCAATTTTCTATAATCAACAAATTTTGTAAGAAGGATATTATATCATTTGAATAATAGATGAATACTGTAACATCTGAGGTTACTATAGGAAGATGCAAGTATAGGATTGAACCATTTGGCCCAGAATTTTAGCCTCAACAACTAACTAACTAAATATGTAGCCTTGACATTTGTTTATAGTATATATTCCTATATAAGTTAGGGCCTTTTAATTTCTCATAATGGTATGGGGATAATTAAGACAACGACTTGTGAACCAGAATATTATTGTTACTTTGTTAATATCTTTTTTTAAAACTTTAAACCATTATATAAAGGTCAGTTTTTATGATCTCATTCTACTCATCTTTTTTTATGAGGTTCTTATAGAAACAGTCCCAGGACAAGTCACAATTTTGCTATTATTCACTTGTTCATAATATACAATGGACTATTGTAGAGGAAGATTAATAACTGATTTTAGAAATTGGATAAATGAATTATTATGTTGGTTGATTGTCCTTTGTTCTTGAAGAGGACCAAAATGACATCACTGTGTCAGAGTCAAGTTACAATGCACCTGACTGTGGCTAATCAGAGCAATATGAGCTTGGAATGCTCAACCACAGGTCGGGAAGAAATAGTCCATGTGAATATTTAGGGGAGATTCTCCAAATTTGTGCATCCTGTGTTTCCTTAGAGCTGTTTCAATTCTGATTTGCTCATAGAGCACAATACTTTCTCTGATATAGGCACACCATGCTGAGTGGTCTTGTGGCAGTGTCTCCCATATCACACAATCAATTCCAAAGTTTCTTAAGAGAGACCTTGAAAGTGTCCTTGTATCCCTTCTTTTGTGTGTGTGTGTGTGTGTGTGTGTGTGTGTGTGTTGGACTTGGTAATAATCCCTTTATTACTTTAAAAAATGTTTTTAATTGATTTGTTTATTTACTTTTAGTTTACAAGATTCAGTTCCAGAATTCCTTGAGTTTAAAATTTTTCCACTCCCTCCTCCCCCCTTCCCCCATTGCCTGGCAGCATGCAATCAAGTATAGGATCTGCAAATACTTTCACACTGGACATTTGTCTGGTTGTATAGAAGGGTGTAAATGATGAAGTGGACAACTGGAAAAAGGAACAAGTCCAAACATGGAAAAGAACAATAGCATGTAGATTGCTTCAATCTCCATTTAAACTCTTCTTTCTA
>JAQQSW010011856.1:0-12660 GCA_028646575.1 Pseudocheirus occidentalis | reverse complement strand
AGGGTAGAGAACAGAACAAGGAGGGTGAGGGATAGGAAAGAGGGTCATATGATCACTGTCACAATATGTCCACTATGAAGATGTCCTGTATAATCACACATCCGTAGCCTATATTGAATTGAATCAAAAGAATCTAGAATTTAAAGCTCTGCAATACCTGCAATTAGGAATTAAGATATACAGGGGCTGGGGTAGGGAGGCCCTCCCTGCCCTACCAGAAATTTAGAGAGCAGATTAGGGGAGGGGCTTTACAGTGGGATTGCTGTTTTGGGGTTGGGGTAGGGGCAAGATGGGGAGAAAATTTGTAAGTCAAAAAGCTTATGAAAATGAATGATGTAAACAAGAAAACAAATAAAAAATTGTATTAAATTTAAAAAAATAAAATATAAAATAATCACAGCAATATGTCAACTTGCCCCAGGACCATTTCTATCTGAACTCCATCAAAAGAGATGAAATGAATAACAATGGTATTATAGTGGCAATAGCCTACATCTGCATAATGAACATAGATAATTTAATTTGCTTTTCACAACAACCCTTTGAGATTGGTAGCATAAATGTTATTATTCTCATTTTGCAAATGTGGAGAAAGAGGTTGATGGAATTTTAAAGACCCAGTCAAAGATCACACTAATAATACATGGAGTCAGAAATCAGAATCAGGTTTTTTGACTCCAAGTCTAGTGCTTCTACTAGCAAAACCCTACTTTCAGTAACATTTATGCCTTCATTTGTCTGTTCATTTACTCATCCAACACATATTTATTGTTTATACAATCTAAAGGTTTTAGGGGATTTAAAGAAGTATATAACCTGCTTCCTGACCTCAGAGAACTTAAAATCTAGGGTAGAGTATAAAGTCAAACTGCCCAAAATGATTATTTCTTTCATGACTGATTTTCTTTTCTGCTCAACTTCAGTGCACTACATGGAGGTTAAATGACCCCTTGAGATTCTTTTTAACCTGATTCCATAGGTCTGTCTTATTTGGCTCCTGTACTGAATTTTCCTTAAGGCACATAAGTCCTTAGAAATGTTTGCTTTCAAGAAGCTATTTTCTCTGAGAATCAAGCAGTCATCAATACCACACTTTAAAGGATATTTTGTAGTAACAACTTCTAGGCAGCTGTACAATATTTTTATCTAAAGAGATAAAGCTGAAGATCTATTTGCCTTTTTCCCAAAAGAAAATGATTTACACTGAATTTCCTTTTAAGTCCTTGCCTAACAGGAAATAAATACAGCTACTGTAAGTTTATTGTTATTGAAGAGCCAGTTGTTTAATGAGAGCCCTCTTTTGTCCCTATAGAAATCTGGGGGCATTTACATACAGTACTGTGAAATTCTTCCTTCTTCTGACAAATGGAAGTTTGTTTCAGTGTTGTATATACCAACATTTTTAGGTAAAGTGGGCTTGCTGAACAAGAAAGTGAGGTTGCAATAATGGATAATTATAAAAATGTAGGGAACTGAATCTCACAGCAGTATAGGAGACAATCTTCCACCGGGTTTTGTTGCAATGGACTAATTAACTAAAAGGAAGCTTTGGGGCTTTATTTTATCTATTCTCAGGTATGTAATTTGGAAATACATTCCAAAACATTTCCTTGTATTGTGAGGGTGGATTCTTTTCCATAACGGGAGGTCTATACAAATCCATCCTTCCCTAGGTCATTTGAAGTCAACCTTCAAAAAAGGCTTATTAAAAGTTGACTGCGTACAAAGCACTGTGTTGGTAAAAGCAATTGTTATGGGGACAAATTCTATCTTCATGGATTTATAAAAATCAATAAAAATCTGTGTAGATGAAATACAATGTTGAGTTAGGTTTCCGTATTCATTTATTTGCTCCAGATTATAAAAACATGGTGCTACAAATCTTATTGCTTCTTTTTCTCCTTCAGTGTGACCAAATAAAAAACCTTTGCACATGTGAATCAACTATGCATTCAATGCTTACATTTTTATTCTCCAAATATACCAATATACAAAAATACATGCTTTTTATATGGCACTACCTAAATCCCTGAAATCAAAAAGAGTAAGTATGGGTAAAGTATGGTCTATGCCTAAGCATGCTTAAATAGAATTATTCAGCATGCCAAGCTGAGTACACAGATCAAAAGATGTTATCAAGTTATCATTACTTAGCCCAAGACAGGAAAGATTCCATGGGAATTTTAAAGTAAAGGAAGCCTCCTGTTTACAAATGGGTTGTGTTAACGTTCATTAAAGTCAGATGTTTGAAACCTGGAACACATTATTTTTTCCTAAGAAACAATGTTTAAATAATATATGAACTTACAGGCCAGCCTGCAAATACCTATTTAATATATAATAGAACTAGACCATTGTATGTTTGCAATGAGAAATAGCAGAAAAAGACTATTGTAAGATCAGTAATTAACAAAACAAATACAATTCAGCAAAAAATAAATTGTTTTCTTTTTCCTGAAGAACATGAGAAAGAAAAATAGGAGTAATTACATGAAAGAAACTTCTGAAAAGATTCTGAATAGGATTTATGGGCACTTTCAAGGGCTTTAGAGGTTGGTGGTATGATATTTAAATATTTGATTACATTTCAAAACTTAGGATCCTATATTAAAATCTGGAAGATTCTTTGGAGGTCATCTAGTATAGTCCCTCACTTTATAAATGGGGTCTAGAGAGGTAATGTTATTTGCTGAGGTCACAAAAGAATTATGCATCAGAGCCAGTATTTGAACCCTGGTTGTGTGACTCCAAATCTATCCCTCTTTCCCCTGTCCCATACATGCCTCCTATTTATAGATTCCTTTACTCTAAATGTATTTATTGTGCTGAGACCTTATAATTAGGATCATTTTAAGAGTCATAAATAGAGCCAAGAGTAGGAAAGATCTTACTTTGGTAAAAGGGCAATTCAGACTACAAAGGAATTAAAAGGGACTTCTTTATATATGTCTGATTATCTCTGGTAGTTATGAATTTTGAAAAATTAAAGAAACAGAACTTCATCATGAGTAGTCTAGTAGTAAACAGACAGATAGACTCACAGTCAGACATAGCTGAGTTAAAGTTCTTAATAGCTCTACGACCCTGGGCAACTCACTTAACATCTCTGTGTCTCCACTTCTCATTAGCAAAATGTAAAGGCTGGACCCAATAGCTTCTAAGCAACCTTCTAGTACTAATTTTAAAATTCTATGATACTGTGACCTTTGATAGAGAAGAAATTAAATGGGTCTGAAAGTTCTCTGTTCCCACCAGCAGATAGCCCTACTGAGCTAGGAGAGCTTTGTCTACATAAAATAAGAGGAAGTAGGTTGAGAGGAATTGTTTCAGGATGGGTAAAGAGGGAGGTAGGGAAAGGTTCATTTGTATCAATGAAGATTTCAAGGTCAAGTGTTCATAATTTAGGAAATGTCTATACTATAAATTCTTATCTGGGCTAGGGTTATTTCAACACTGTATAGCCTCTGAACTGTAGGTGATTATCAACACTCAAGAAAAATACTCTTTTCAAGTACATCAGCAAATTCGCCATGTCAAGAAATGAGACATTTTTTCCCCATGTTCTGATTTTATGATTGAAAAATATGTGCAGAGAAGAGGAAGACGGAGAGAGAGCAAGGGTACATTGTGGTTAACTAAGGGGAAAGTTATGAAGAAGCTTTAAAAATGACACCAGGGTTTATGGTTGTTGACACCCATATTTTTTCTTAAATTTCCAACTTCATGATGGCAAACCATTGTGATTGGTGTGTATGATAAAAGAGAAATGCCAATCACTCTCTGATCTGGCGGCTTCCTACATTTCCTCAAGGTCATTTGCAGTTCAGTGGTACTATTTCACTTGACCTTTAAGGAAAAATATATAACTTGCCAGTTGAGAGAGTGAAAATGAGAAACTCAGCATATTTTTACTCCCATGCCCATATGAGTAAAAGTCATTCTCAGACAGTTGTTTCTGATATTCTCATTATTTTTTTCAAATTTTGTATTGAAAATATTAAAGTTTCTACTTTTGTGATTTAGACTTTATTTATATTATTAGCTTATTCTTAATGATATTTGCCTTTGGTGCCAAGAATAAAGAATTCTTATGGCTGATGAAGTATCACGAGATTTGATAAACAGACTTGGAAAATGTTCACATTTGGGGCCACATCTATATCAAGAATCCATTGGGCAGGAAGAAGATTGTACTTTATGATCATACTGTCTTTCACCAGTGAGTACTGACTTTTAAATACCCTTTGGTACATCACAACACATCTCAAATAGATTGAAAGTAATTAACATCCCAAATATAGTAGTATGGCCACATTTAGTTATCAGATGGCTACTTTCCCTTGGGATATTTGACAGCTGGCTGAAATGTTGGTGCTCATTTAAAGCCAAAGAGAAGACCTTTGACTTGAGGAAAGGTCACCAAATTGCCATTTGTTAAATATAAGTGCTAAATGTCTAGATTAAAGGAGGAGAGGCTGGAAGGATAGCAGACTAACTGGCATCTAAAAGTTTTCAAGAAAAATAAAACTGCGTCTGGGGATTATGCAGAAATTATATTAGGGATGAGAAGATCCTCAGTCAATGTTACCTGCAGTGAGATGGATTTACATATACCCACAATACCCTACATTCAGAAAGAGAGTAAAAAAAAAATGAAACTCTCCTGATCTTATGTACAGGCTCAGATTTGTCAAACTTACCACATACTACTAACTAGAGAAAATAGATAAGAGGAAAAGTTAGGAAAACACACCCTTGGAGATGTTATTCTCTTAAAAAATGTTGGAATGGGACACAAACCTCATAAATCTGATATAATACTACTCAAAATTAAATGCTTATCCAACTATGTCTATGACTGATGCTTTCTCTCTTTAAATATCACCTTAAAATTAGAAACTACTTGTATTTTTGTGACAAATAAAAAATAGAAAAGCAATATAGCACACTTGATAGAGGGCCAATTTTATGGTCAGGAAAATCTGAGTTCAAGTTTTGCCTCTGATTCATACTAATCTTCTTATAGTCATTCAATCTTTCAGTGCCCCAGGAAATGCTGGAAAAGTATAAATTACAGATGTGTCACTAAAACTGAAATATTCCCATCCTATGAGTTCTTCCTCCCACCCCCCCCATCCTAGCAGGACAATAAATAAATAAATAAATATGTGTATGTGTGTACATACATATATATACATATTCATATATATACATATACATATATGAAACATATGGAATTGCTTCTCAATGGATTAACTATTTTCATTTTTGTTCAAAGGAATCCAGGTGTTTGTACTTACTATGTGAGAACTATGGCCACGGCATCATTCAACACACTTTCCCCAAAAAGGAGTGTGTACAGATCAGTATCAACATGCAGTTCATGGAAAATAGCCAGTACCGTCACTAGAAAAAAAATCAAACACATATACACACAGAGTGAGTCACAGAAACACAAGGGTGCCGTTTCCATAATTTTTTTTTTATTGCCCACCACCACCATCCCCAAGCATTTATTTCCCATTTTCATACTTATGCACTGGTTGCCCCATATCCCTAGCTAGAATACTCTGTCCTCTCCCCTTCACCTTTTAGTTTTTCTGGTTTCCTTCAAAACTCAGTTTTTAGAATCCCATGTTCTTCCCAAATTCTAGTCAACCGTCACATGAAAACATTTTTGCTTCTCTTCCCCAGCTGCTTGTTCACTCCCTACCCCCTACATTTTGCATAAAATTATTTATGTCCAAGGTTTCTCCTCCAAGAGAATTTCATTTCCTCTCCTTCAACACCATTTTTTTCTTTTTCTTTACCTTTTTTCTTTTTTTTTCAGTCTTTGCATTCCTAGTACCTAGCAAAGTGTCTGGTATATAGCAGGAACTTAATAAATGTTTGTTGTTTGAATAATTAAATAATAATGCTTCTATGTTATAGTGTTTTGTAGAAGAGAAAAGATAAAGGTGATTCAAATAACTTTTTATAAGACAGAGGAAAGGTTGGTTGCTGTCCTTTGTACTTGAAGAGGACCAAAATGACATCAGTATTTCATGCTGAGATTTTTCCAATGTATTGTTGTAGTTATTCTAGGACTTTCAATATGGAGTAACTTAGGCTGTGGACCTAATGCTCATAAACATAGAAGCAATAACAGACAGGTTATACTTTTCTTCTGTTCTGACTCATTCTAATTCTGTGTCAAGCAATTCAAGGTAACAGCTTCTGCTGAGACTTCAGGCTGAATGTAGAAGCTTGTGACTCACTCTTTTCCCTGTTGCCTCAGACAGACAACTCAGACCCTTACCCAATTTCTGGTCTTGATAAAGAAACTCTCCTACCAGAGTCTGGTATTGATAAGTGACCCTGGGAATCTCTCCAACACATCTGGTTTCTGACTGAGAATTCTATTCCTACATTTGGTATTGATTACTTGTTCTCAACTTAGCCCATGTGAGGGGTATAAAACTTTCCTTTCTGATCCCTACTCTGAGGCTGGATTTATCTGAGATCTTTGTCATGGTATATGTTCACTGCCCCCTCAAGCTGGGTGAATTTCTTTGCATCTATGGGGCCAAACCTCTTTTTGTCTATATTGTCATATGGTGTGGTATGGTGTGGAGGTGTTGGTGTTGGTGGTGGTGATGGTGGTGGTGGTGGTGGTGGTGGTGGTGGTGGTGGTGGTGGTGGTGGTGTGTGTGTGTGTGTGTGTGTGTGTGTGAGTATGTGCATATATGCTTTTTTTCTCCCTCCTTGCTATGTTGAATAACAATAAAAACTTGTGTTTGTGCTAGCTTCTTCTCAAGTCCCATTTTCCTGTAAATCTTTAAATCCAGGTCTTTGCTTTAACATGAGTTGTGCAGCCATCCAAATAAAGTAGTCAGGATACAGGTGGTTATTTAATTATATTCTGACTCTGTTCGACCATCACAGAAAATGCTAGTATCTTGCCTAACTTCATAGGATCCTAAGCTCAGAACTGACAGGTACCTCAGATCTAGGTATGTCAAACACTCTGCCCATAACCAGAACCAGATTAAAATGTAATTGGGAAATATTTAACTAAACAAATGAAAATACAGTTGGACATAGATAATGTTAGTATATGATTTTCTAAGTCAGTATGGGACTTGCAGGCATCCTTATCTGCAGTCTAATGGACTCTCTTTCTACTTGAGTTTGATATCACTGATTTAAACCAACACCTTCATCTGTAGAATAGAATCCACTGCCTCTCACTCATGAAAGTCTTTTAGCCAACAATCATTTCCTAATTACTTTAATGTGCCAGGGACTGTGCTTGATGTTGGAAGCACAAAGAAAGGCAAAAATAAGGTCCCTGTCCTCAAGGAGCTCACATTCTAATAAGATAAACAATGTTACTATTATTAATGACAATAACAGTAAAAATAATTAATAATCTGTTGCTACCCAAACTTTTCCTTTCACACCTTTCTTGAATTAAACCAATTCATTTTATAGAGCACTAGTCTTCATATAAACAATTGGCAAATATGCACATAGAAAATATATAGTGTAAATGGGGTTGGGAAAGAAGGCACCGGGATTTGGGGTATGGAGTAGGACTGGAAAGGACATTAGTGGGTGGAGTTTGAGCCAAGTCTTATAGGAAACCTGAGAAACCCAGTGGCAGAGGTGAATACTGGAGTTGTGAGCTTGGGCAATGGGGAAAGATGTTAACACCTTTAAAATTAATAAGGAAATTGAAAAGAGTAGAGGGTTTTGGAGGAAAGATAATGAGTTTTGCTTTGGACATGTTGAGTTTGAGATATTTATGGAATATCCAATTCAATTCAGATATTTAATAGGTAGTTGGTAATGGGAGACATGAGGTCATGAGAGAGATTAGGGTTGGATAAATAGTTCTGAGAATCATCTGCATCAAAATGATCCTTGAACTCATGGGAGATAACGAGATTACTAAATTAGATAGTATAGAGAAGAGAAGAAAGCTCAGAATGGAGACTGACCAGGAGGAAGGTCTGGCAAGGAGACAGAGGAATGGTCAGATAGGTAAGAAGAGGCCCATTTAATAGCTAGTATTTATATAGTGCTTTAAAGTCTACAATGCACTTTATATTTGACACAGCAACCCTCTGAGGTAGGTGCTAGGTAGATTGATTTTACAGATGAGTAAACTGAGACACAGAGGAGTATTAATGACCTGCCTGGGGTTGCATCACTAGGGAATGTCTAAGGTAGGATTTGAACTCAGATTTTCTTGATTTCAAGTCTTGCTTTCAATTGGATCATCTAGATCCATTTTCCATCTCTCTCTCTCCATGATGGTACTTTTCCATTTGCCTAGAATATATGCAAATCTCCTCAAGTTCTTAAACTAGCCTCTGAAGTGCTAGTGAAGAGTACAAGTGAGTATTTGTTGAGTACAAGTGAATACAACTTCTATAAGAATCATAGATTTAGAACCAGAGGGCTCATTTGAACTTTGTATCTCCCTCAGTCCCAAGAAGAATGTTTTGTACACAGTCAACACTTAACCTATGGCTGTTGAATGGTTAACTCTTTGCCTGTAGCCTCTTTCTTCAGAGCACTGGGTGAGTTGTCCCTGCTCTTCTGCATCCTGATCCATCCTTTCATTAACTACAGGCACTTGTCCTGTTCACATTGCTTTTCTGTCTTGGATTGCCAGTGATGTCTGGGAACTAGCCAATGTCAACAAATAAGCATAGAGACTAACTGATATGTCATTTCTTTGGTCTACTTTGCTACCCTGTCCCCAACTTTAACTCATAACTTAGGTCAGGATTCTTGTTGAGTGACTCAGCTGGGAGGGTTAGTGGACTCCTGCTATTGACCACCTCTCCACCTGGTGACTGATTCCTGTTATATCCCATTAGTTACAAATGGTAGGGCATGTGAGTGAGTGGAGGGTGAGTGTAGGGGTAGGGCAGTCATCTGGAAAACGTTCAGAGCAGCTAAACTGTTCTTGGAGGTTAGACTTGTCCCATTCCTTGTATCTGACTTTTTTTTTTAAACCACTCACAAAAAGATAAGTGACCAGGTAGAAGGTGCTTGGCATCAGGATGATTTACCTTTGAATCCTGTCTCAGATACTTACCAGAGAAATTGTTGCCCAAACCAGAACAAGTCACTTAACCTGACAGCCTCAGTTTCCTTCTCTGTGAAGGGAGGATAGTAATAGCCCCTGCTTCACAGAGAGGTTGTTAGGTTCAAATGAGATCGCACACATAAAGTCTGAAAACCTTAAAGCACTATATCAATTCTTACTACTACTACTACTATTACTACTGCTACTACTACTACTGCTACTACTACTACTACTATAATTACTACTACTACAATTACTACTATTGCTACTATAAAAATTATTACTTTTTCTACTACAACTACTACTATTGCTACTATTACTACTACTGCTACTATTACTACCACCACCATCACTACTACTACTGTTACTACAATTGCTACTACAAAAATGGCTACTTTTGTTACTACAGCTACTACTATTGTTATTACTACTATTATTCTCCTACTACTACTTCTACTATAATTATTAATATTGCTACTGTTATTATTATTGTTGTTATATTATAGTTGTCCCTTCCTTACACCTCCCCCAACTCTTCCCTTCTTGATTTAACCCAATACACATTAGAGAACACAAGTTCTCACACAACTATAATAAGATTAAGCATAGACACACATACACACACACACCCTTTGCTGTGTGGTGTTCACCTTGCTCAGATCACAGATTACCGAATCTCAGGGATTCTTCAGCCTACTCTCTTTGCTCTCCAGGTGAGAAAACTGAGGTCCAAGAGAGGTTCAGTGGTTTGCAGAAGGCCACACAAGTAGAATGCAAGAGAGTCTGATACAGGATCCTTTTACTCCAAATGTACTCTAATTCAATACAAATAGTGACCTATCATGTCTGCTATTGCAAAGGACTGTGGGAAGGACTTGGAAGAAAAAGACAAAGCTTAAACAGTTCCTGTATGCCCTAAAGAAACATCCATTTGCCTGGGAATAGGGGAATGATAGAGGTGCATACAGCTCCTATACAGATAAAATACAATGAAAAGGAAGCATAGATAGAAAATTCAAATGACTAATGAATCATGACTTTTTTTTTAAGGCTCCTTGTTTATTGACCTAACTAAGGAATTTTTGTTTTGATCAAAATGGTGACCATGTAGAAGAACCTTTACTCCAATGTGAAATTAAAGTTTTGTGAAATTCAAACCAGCTGGTGAAATATAAACACATTTTCATTGACTAAGGTTATGTAATCAGGACTTAAATAATTATATCCTTGGGAATGGAAGAGTAAACAGAAGTAAACCATGAATATGCTGCCTATTCCTTTCCTGACACATAAGTCTATCTGCTTTGTTTTGCCTGGGACAGGAACAGGGCCAGTGCTATAACGGGGCTGGTCTTTAATCACAACTGTGCTGACATCATCATTCCTTTGCAATTATAGCCTTTCATAGCCAAACAGCCATTAACTATTTTTTTTGAGGTTTCAGTAAGTCAGAATTCAAAGTAACACTCATTTCACTTCATTTCCTATAGACTAGGTCCTGTTGGTAAATATTTGAGTTCAGTGGGCAGAGCAATGTACTCTGCTAAGGCTTAATTAATGGATATTTCTTTTATACTAGGATTACACTAGGAGAACCAGCAGTTCTCAACCTGTGGGTCGCGACCCCTTTGGGGTTGAATGACCCTTTCACAGGGGTCACCTAAGACCATCAGAAAACATATATTTCCGATGGTCTTAGGAACCAAGACACCACTGCTCTATCCATCTTCAGGTGGGTCTGCCCACATGCAGATATGCCCACATATGAGTATTAAAGGTTTGTGGCGTTAGGAAAGTTGAGAACCACTGATGTAGACTGAAAGTGAATTGCATTTAAGAGAAGGACATTTTGGTTTTGAAACATGTAGTCATCATACTAATTCACATTTGAAGAGCAGTATAAGGTTAACAAAGCACTTTCTTAGTAACAATTATGTGAGGTAGATAATAGAACCATTATCACACCCATTTTACACAGAAGGAAACTCAGGCTCAGTGATGTTAAGGGACTTCATCCTGATCACATAGCTTATGTGTTGAAGGTAGGATTCAAACCCATGTTTCTTGATACCGAGTCCAATACCACACTGCCTCTAATTCCCAGGGTGTATGTGTGTGTGTGTGTGTGTGTGTGTGTGTGTGTGACAGAGACAGAGAGAGATAGAGAGGGAGAGAGAGAGAGAGAGAGAGACAGAGAGACAGAGACAGAGAGACAGAGAGACAGAGACAGAGAGAGACAGAGACAGAGAGAGAGACAGAGACAGAGACAGAGACAGAGACAGAGAGAGACAGAGACAGAGAAAGAGACAGAGACAGAGAGAGGGAGAGAGAACATTTACTCTTTGGGAGTCTATGAACATCTCAGAATAATGTTTTTAATTGCCTAAAATAAAACACAGCTGTTTACAAGGAGATTAACTATATACTAAAAACAAACAAACAAAACAAAATAATTTTGAAAAACCAAGTTCATGGACCTGAAGTTAAAAATCCCTGCTCTAGTCAAAGGTATTGAAAAGGCAGCTGTCTATTTCATTTCCACCCAGACACCACATCTACTGCCTTTATCTCCCCTAAAGATTTAATGAACCACTAAATTGGGATGAAAACACCTGGGTTCTGTTCCCAGCTCTATTTGTTTTGACTTGCTATGCAAAAGCAGCAGGTCCCACCCACTGGACTGGATTGTAAAGGTCCACTGACTCCCTTTGAAACATCAGGATGAAAGACTTTTAAGTCAATAGAAAGAGATTTTTAAAAAATACTCTGCTGCACCAGCCATTCCTTCTGTAGAGAGAACTGAGCTCCATTTCATCGACTATGTCCCACACAATGGAGAAAGTGATTACCCTGCACATTCCTATCTACTCTGGCAAGAAAGGGGACAAGACTGAGATAAAGATAGCCACTGTGCCCATGAGAAAGAGTGTTTGCTGGTATCTGGGTACAGTCAACTAGGTGGCTTAGAAAATATACAGTCACCCACTTAGCCTATGCTCAGGGATGTGAAAACTAGTACTGTCGAAAGTTCTCATAGAGGTCATGCTAATACACAAATTCCTTGAATTACTGGAGCAAATAACCCATAAATAGGCTGATGAAGCCACTGGGCACCTGGTCACATCATTTTGCACTGAATTAATAGGAGCAGCAGCAAAGAGTCTTGCCTGGGAGGCAAGGTGTGGCTTGTTTGGGAGTGCTTTGAGATGATACAAAGAAATACTCCTTTGTGGACATTAGGCAGATAGCAAAGGAAGAAAATCCATCTGAGTTTTAAAGATTTCTTTTTTTTTTTTTTTACAGCAAATTCAGTCATTGTCTGATTTACTACTTTAGTATTATTTCAACTCCCTAGATTTAGAGCATAAGACTATCTGAAGCAACCCTTTCTTTGTACAGATGAAGAAACTGAATAACAGAGATGAAGTTACTTGATCAAGATCATGCATGTAGTCAGCGTTAGGGAGCAGCTAAGGTAACACTTGAATTTGGTGCCTCTGACTTCATATCTCAAGCTGGTCCATCATCTCTGAGAAGCATATTCTGAGGTTTTGGTCTTGAGAGTAAAATTGGTAAGC
>JAQQSW010011855.1:0-12660 GCA_028646575.1 Pseudocheirus occidentalis | reverse complement strand
TATATATATATATATGCATCTACACCCTCCTATATATACATATATATTCCCTTCAACTATCCTCATACTGAGAAAAGTCTCCTGAGTTACAGTTATTGTTTTTCTATGTAGGAATGTGAATAGTTCAACTTTAATAAGTTCCTTATGATTTCTTTTTCCTGTTTACCTTCTCATGCTTCTCATATTTGAAAGTCAAATTTTCTGTTCAGCTCTGGTTTTTCCATCAAGAATGCTTGAAAGTCCTCTATTTCATTAAATGACCATATTTTCCCCTGTAGCATCATACTCAGTTTTGCTCCTTTGACCTCCAGAATATCATATTCCAAGCCCTTTGATCCCTAAGTATAGAAGCTTCTAGGTCTTGTGTTTCCACAATACTCAAATTGTTTCTTCCTGATTGCTTTCAGTATTTTCTCCTTGACCGGGGAACTTTGGAATTTGGTTATAATATTCCTAGGAGTTTTCTTTTGGGAATCTTTTTCAAGAGACAATTGCTTGATTCTTTCCATTTCTATTTTGCACTCTGGTTCTAGAATATCAGGGCAATTTTGCTTGATAATTTCTTGAAAGATGGTGTCTAGGGTCTTTTTTTGATCATGGCTTTCAGATAGTCCAATAATTTTTAAATTATCTCTCCTGGATCTATTTTCCAGGTCAGTGGTTTTTCCAATGAGATATTTCACATTGCTTTCTATTTTTTCATTTGTTTGAATCTGTTTAAGAGTATCTTGATTTCTCATAAAGTCATTAGCTTTGAATTGTTCCAATCTAATTTTGAAGGGGTTATTCTCTTCAGTGAGTTTTTGAAATTTCTTTTCCATCTGGCAAATTAGGCTTTATAAGGCATTTTTCTTCTCATTGGCTTTTTGGGCATCTTTTGCCATTTGAGTTAGTCTATTTTTGAAGGTGTTATTTTCTTCAATGTATTTTTGGGTCTCCTTTAGCAGGATATTGACTCATTTTTCATGATTTTCCTGCATCATTCTCATTTCTCTTCCCAATTTTTCCTCTACTTCTCTTACTTGATTTTCTTTTATTAACTTTTTCTTATTTTTACTTTACATCATTCATTTCCACAAGATTTTGAGTTACAAATTTTCTCCCCATCTTTCCCCTACACACCACCTCAAAACAATGATCCCACTATATACCCCCTCCCCCAATCTGCTCTCTCCTATATCTTCCCCCATCACCCCACTGACTTTCCAGTAGGTTGAGATGGATCTCCTTACCCCAGTGTCTGTATATCTTAATTCCCAGTTGCATATAAATAATAATGATAATATATATATATATATACATATGGTTTTTTTAAACATTTGATTATAGAACTTTAAATTCTAGATTCTTTCCCTTCCTCCCTCATCACCCACCCGCACTGGAAAAACAAACAATTAAACACAGGCTGTACATGTATAGTTACTCAGAACATCTCCACAATGGACATATTGTAAAAGACTGACTATATTTCCCTCCTTCCTATCCTACCCCACCCTTGTTCTATTCTCTACTTTGTCCCTGTCCCTTTACAGAAGTGTGTGCTTCTAATAACCCTCCTCCTCACCCTTCCCTCCCCTCCATCATCCCCTCTCTCACCTCCATCTGCCCTACTCTCCTGTAGGGCAAGATACCCAATTTAGAGTGTATGTCATTCCTTCACTAAACCAAATTCAATGAGAGTAAGGTTGACCCATTCCCTTTTGCCTTTCTGTTCTTCCCCTCCATTTTAACAGTTATCCATTGCCTCTTCTATATGGGATGATTTACCCATTCTGTCCCTCCCTGTCTCCTCTCATTCTTTTTCTCTCTCACCTCTCAATTTCACCTTTTAAAATATCATCCCTTCCTATTAAATTGATCCTGTGCCCTCTGTCTATGTACACATATATACACATACTCACATACATATTCATATGCATATATATGTACCCTCCTATATAGACATATGTGTATGTATACATATATACATTTATATTCCCTTCAGCTATCCTCATACTGAGAAAAGTTTCCTAAGTTATAATTATCATTTCTCCCAGTTGGCATGTAAATAGTTCAAGTTTGATAAGTTCCTTATGATTTCTTTTCCATGTTTACCTTCTCATGCTTCTTATATTTGAATATCAGATTTTCTATTCAGTTCTGGTTTTTTCAGAAAGAATGCTTGAAAGTCCTCCACCTTGAGACCTGTCCCACCTTCCTTCCCTTGCAGTTCCAGTAGGGAAGAGATTGGTGGGGTGGGCTTCTCCACCAATGAGAGGAAACAGTTGGGCTGGGAAAGAGGATGGACTAATTAGGTCTTTAAAATCCTAGTTCTGATCTTTGAAACTCTCTCTCTTGGCCGTCTGCCTCATGGGTCAACATTGGTAAGAGATCCCTCATGGGACAGATAGCTCCCTTCTCCCAGGGGAAGGGAATAAACTCCTGTTCTTACCTAAGGCACAATTGTGTTTGTTTTTATAATTAAATTAAGGATAATGGGTATTTTTCAACCCAAACACTAAAAAAAACAGAAAAGAAAAGAAAAAAGACAGTCCTCGACATCATTGAATGACCATATTTTCCCCTGAAACATTATACTCAATTTTGCTGCATAGGTGATTCTTGGTTTTAATCCTAGCTCCCTTGATCTCTGGAATATCATATTCCAGGCCCTTTTATCCCTTATTGTAGAAGCTGCTACATCCTGGGTTATCCCGATCATGTTTCCACAGTATTCAAATTGTTTCTTCTTGGCAGCTTGTAATATTTTCTCCTTGATCTGGGAACTCCAGAACCTGGATATAACATTCCTAGCAGTTTTCTTTTTGGGATCTTTTTAAAGGGGTGATTGATGAATTCTTTCAAGTTCTATTTTGCCCTCTGATTCTAAAATATCAGGGCAATTTTCCTTGAGAATTTCTTGAAGGATGCTTTCTAGGTACTTTTTCTGATCATGACATTTAAGGTAGTCCAATAATTTTTGTCTCTCCTGGATTTATTTTCTAGATCAGTGGTTTATTCAATGAGATATTTCACATTGCCTTCTATTTTTTCATTTGTTTGGATCTGTTTAATAGTATCTTGATTTCTCATAAAGACATTTGCTTCCATTTGTTCCACTCTAACTCTGAAGGAATTAATCTCGTCAGTGAGCTTTTGAGATTCTTTTTCCATCTGGCAAATTTCACTTTTTAAGGCATTCTTCTCTTCATTGGCTTTTTGGGCTTTTTTGCCATTTGAGTTAATATATTTTTTAAAGTATTATTTTCTTCAGTCAGGTTGTTGACTCTATTTTCATTATTTTCTTGCATCATTCTCATTTCTTGTTCCAATTTTTCCTCCACTTCTCTTATTTGGTTTTCAAAAATCCTTCTTAAGCTGCTCTATGGCCTGTAATCAGCTTGCATTTTTCTTGAAAGCTTTTGGTGTGGTAATTCTGACTGTGTTGTCTTCCTCCTGTTCCATGCTTTGATCCTTCTTGCTCCCAAAAAAGGAATCTAAAGTTGGATTTCTGAGCTTGGTTTGCTTCCTTCCTTTACCTGTTAATTAATGTTGCCAGTCAATTAACTTGATTTTTGAACAACAGTAGAACTCTGCTTTCAGTGGGAAGAGTTTTGTCCAAATGGCTGAGGTTTTCACACCTACTGGAGCTATTAGGAAGGTGCTGTCTCTACAGCTCCCATAAGCTCTGGCTCACTGTTCACACACCCCACGACCACCATGTAACACCACAATCCAGATCCAAGCAGGTTAAAGCAAGAGGGATTACCCTCTGAATGGTCTCTTGGTCCCCCTACAATCTGCAGGCCAGGAGCTCCTGAGGCAGCCACATGGCTATAGCCATTGCACCTCTGCCACTTCTCACCCCAGGGACATGAGCCAAACCACACCCTTCCATCCTCTGTTCAACATTGACCTTTTATTTTGGTGTTTATGGGTTGAAAAGTCTGGAAACTGCCACAGCTACTGATTATTTACTCTCCTGAAGTCTGCTCTGGTTGCTGCTGGTCAGGGCTGCCCTGGGGCTAGAACTGAGGGGCTCCTGTGGGACTGCCCTCAACTCCCAACAGACTGTGATAGACCTTTCCTGTTGGCCTATAGGGCTGTCGTCAGTGAGAGATTTGCTTCTCTCTGTCACTTTGAGGGTTCTATAGCTTTAAATTTTGTTTACAGTAATTTTTTTTACAGGTATTGGAATTGTTTGGAGCCAGAGCCCATGCCAAGTTTGTGCTTCTACTCCACCATCTTGGCTCTGCCCTCTCAAATCCCCATACTTCTAAAAGTTCTAAGCAACTCTTTAAGACTAAAAGGTACCAAAGTGCATTCAGCTATTTAAAGGTAGGAATTTAATTCAAGTTCTCCTGGCTCTAAGCTTTTAAGAGCCAGGAAGGTGTGAATTCAAGTCTAACCTTATATGCTTACTGGTTCTGTGACCCTGGGCAAGTCAATTCACCTCTGTCTGCCTTAGTTTCAACTGTAAAATGGAAATAATTAACAGCACCTCCCTTGCACAGTTGCTGTGAGAAACCAATAAAATATTTGTAAAAACACTTGCCAGGTAGAAGACCATTCTCCCCTATCCCTTTTCTACTTTTGTGACATATTCCAAAAGTGGAAAGAATTCATAAGAGGCACCATATTATGGTGGCTAGATTATTGGACCTAAAATCAATTAATTATCAATTAATACTTTGCCCGGCACATCATAATGGGTGCTATACAAACATCTATTCCCTTCTCTTTCCCTTCCTTTATACCCTACTGCTCCTTAACCTTTTCATAGCCAAGGGGGAAAAAAACATTAGTAGATACAGTGGGCAAAAACTGCTATTGTAAAGAGAAAAACTTATGTAATAAAATTCTAATGACAAGAGTAATTCATATCAACCCAAGTCAGGCTTTCTGTTGGGTTTTTTTTTATTATTTTTCTTACACGCAAAGGTGGATTAAAATAGGACACCATGTTATTTAACAAGGAGTGGCAAAATTCTTTTCCCTCATGTCTGTGATCATTGTTGGTAAAATGATGACATAAGCCCAAATACCCTCATGAAAAGTAGTGTAAAAAAATGATGGAAGAGCATAATGAATAGTTCTTACAAATTTCTTTACTGATGATCCTACTAGGCAATTAGAGTTTGGCTTTTATTGATTTTTATGAAAATGCTAGCATTGCCTTGTTTTTATCTTAATAAAGGCTTCTACCTACCAGTCTTGGAAATTTCCTAAAGTTTTGTTGGTACACATCAAATGGAGAAATGAAATGTTTATTTAAAGATTTAAGGACATAAAGGTCTTCTCTTCTGATCTCTTCTGAATTCCATTAGTTGGGAACTATTTACTCTCAAAATCTTCATGACTTAATTAGTTGATTGTCTCCTTCTGTCTAGAGCAGCTAATGATCATGTGGTAGAGTAGAGAAAATACTAGATTTGGAGTCAAAGGACTTAGTTCTAATCATGGTTCTGCCGATAACTATCTATGCGACCTGGATCAAGTCATTTAGACTCTGGATATCAGTTTCCCCCTTTGTAAAATGAGAATGTTGGGCTAACTTATCTTTGAGATCTCTTTTAAGGACCTCGTGTTTGAGGTGATACTGTGCTAACCATAATGACTCAGCTCCATTTGATAGTCTTTGTAGGCATAGTCATGGGAGAATTTCTTATACTCTCCACGCTTGCTTCATATAATTCTGGCCACTTACGCATACTGATGCATTGATTCCTTTAATAATTGTATTTTCTTTTCTTTTAGGAGGGGAGAAGGCAGGGCAATTGGAATTAAGCAACTTGTTCAAGGTCACACAGCTACTAAGTGTTAAGTGTTTGAGGCCAGATTTGAATTCAGGTCCTCCTGACTCCAGGGCCAGTGCTCTATTCACTGTGCCACCTAGCAGCCCCCTTAATTGTATTTTTTACCATTGAACTTAATAATCATTAGCAAACAGAAGTATTTCCATAAACAAAGAACAAAAGAGTAGATTGTATATGAAACTATTAAATTCTGTTCCAATTTTTCAACCATACATATTCAATTTAATAAGAGAGTAATAAAATTAGTTGTCTCCTGAACTATTTTTTCTCCTGTGTATTTTTTTTATGCTTTCTCAATGCTCTTTTTGCATCACAATCACTTCCTACAAATTCATGCCCCATCTTCCATATACACACCCAAACTTCAGTTAGATGTTATCTTCAAACCTCTTCTCAAGGGTTCTACTGAAATCCCAGGTCATATTCCATCTTGCAAGCCTCCCCGTGGAAAGAAGAGTCCCTGAGCCATCCCTAACATATGTCTATAATCTACAAATTCTACATATATCACTGCATGCATAAATATTTTCACTTATATTACACATCAAGCATCCCTCCTGTAGGCAGAACCATAACTAGCAATTCTGGTCTCTCTGGAACAAGTAGCACAAAAAGTGCCCTCAAAATGAATCCGTTTTTAAAGATAAATTCATTTGAGGGAAGAGAGAAGTCCCAGGAATGTGGGACTCAAAGCACTATACAGGATGAAACACAAGGCACCTTGTGGCTGCTACTGGAAAGTCTGCCTCATGGAAAGGAAAAGACAGGGAACAGTTTACAGCTTCAGGGGAGAGAAAGTCCACCAGACGTTTCCTACTCTAATTCTTGATAACATAGTACTCAAATCCCTTGTTTCTATCTGTTGAAGGAGTATAAATGTAGGGAGTGCTCTAGGTTCCAGAGCAAAACCTGTTACCCAACCCTAGTTACAGCTCTGCCTGCAGGAGCCTCTTGTTACCAAAGCATGTCTTTTGAGGGCTGATTTTTTCGTCTCTTTAGCCAATATAAGCCAGAGATTTTGATTCACAATTCCAAAATGAGGAAAACTCTTGCTATAGGATATCATTTCCAGCCATATTCAGATTGCATCAGTGGGTAGAATAGTCATAGTATGGAGATGGGAGGAAAGTTACAGTTTGGTCATGAATGAGCCCTTCCATAAAAGGCAATTAGGAAACATGACCTAGGAACAAAATTGTAGGGCAGGATGTTAAACAACCTGAACAACTCCCCTTACCTAAACTTCCTGTGTGTCCTCCTCCTATGTCAGAATTAGGAGACCCCATTTTTTATCAAATCCAACAGAAATCAGAAAAGCAAGAGTACTTATGACTACCATTATTGGGTAGATCTCATAAGAATAGTGATTCAAGGTATAATGATGATGGGGCAATAAAAATGTGAAAAATGCTGCTCAGGGACACGTTACTTAAAAATAATGCTAGTTCACATTTATATAGCCCTTTACCGTTTATTGAAAGTGAATTCATACACAACAACCCTGTGAGTTAGTCGGTGAAGATTTTATTAACTTTCACTTTGCAGATGAAAAAGCTGAGACTTAAAGAACTGGAGATCAGAGGGCTAGAAAGTAGAGCCAGAATCTGAGCATGGATTCAATTCTGGGTCTTCTGATTCTGAATTCCAATGTTCTTTCTAATAAATCAACATCTCTTATTAAGAATTTTTCAGATTCTTTACCCAAAGACCTTTGGAGAAAAGGTATTCTAAGTATTTCCCTGGGCATCTTCATCATCATCCTCATCCTCAGGATAGGGACTGGACCTCTGATTTCATTAGTATAAGGAACTCCCAGATTAGGAAACACATTCTACCAACATAGGCAGGCACGTTTTCTGCACTTTATAATCTTGGGGAATTGCCTAGAACACTGAGAAGTTAAGTGACTTGCACAAGGTTACAAAACTAACATTTGTTAGAGGCAGGATTTGAACACAAGTCTACCTGGCTTTAAGGCCAGCTTTCTATCTACCACAAAGCACTGCCTTTGATATTATAAATAATAATGACAAAAATAATAGCTTCATTTATATAGTGCTTTAAGGTTTGCATAGCACTTTGCATATATTATCTTAGTTGATCCTTATTTTAAAAACCCTGTGAGGTAGATAATTGTTATTATCCCCATTGTGCAGATGAGGAAATTAAGGCTGAGCATAGAACTAATGCTGTGATCAATTACTTTGAACTTTTGAAGACAGGTACTACCATGATAATTTCACAGCTATTAGTTATTAGTACCTCTGTAGAGCCCCTGAAAAGAAACAGAATTAGCCTTTTGCCCCAGCTTCCAAACAAGTCAACAAATTATTATTGAGTACATTCTCCTTGCCGGGCTTTTGCTAGATGGTGCAGGAGATAAAAAGATGATTGAACAAAACATAGTCTCTGACCTCAAGGATCTCAAAACAAATTGTGTCTACTCACTAGTACTGGTATGGTTAAGCACTAACTCTTTTTAAAAGCTTCTCTTTGGTTCTTAAACTTCCTGATAAGTAGAGGAAGGAAGAGCCCACTGTCGTGTGTAGACTGCAAAGCTTTATATGAGTAAATATCCTGTCATGTCCTAGAATGTTACTGACTCCACCTCTACGTCTAGAGAGTTGGGGTGGGAAGAGAGAAAAATCAGTGACTGAGACTGCTAGGAATTTCCAGAGCCCAGTCAATATATTGGCACCATTCAAAACCATTTTTCAACCCTCATCCCTGAATTCACAGGACCAAACAATAGACAATACTTCTTCCTACACTTCTCCCACCCCCCCCCAAGACTAAATAAGAATCTTGAACTCCTATACTGTCAGTATTATCATTGTTATTGTTTTGTTTTGTTTTTTGGAGGGGGGAAGGCAGAGCAATTGGGATTGAGTGACTTGCCCAAGGTCACATGACTAGTGTTAATTGTGGGAGGCCGAATTTTAATTAAGGTCTCCCTGACTCCAGGGCCAGTGCTCTATTCACTGAGCCACCTAGCGGCTCCTACCATCAGTATTTCTTAAAATCCACTGTGTACAGAACACTATAGTAGGAGAGGTGGCATATTGTAATGGATGGAAAGCTGGTTTAGAAGCCAGAAAGACCCTGGCTTCAAATTTCACCTCTGGCATATACGGCCTGTATAACTATGGGCTAGTCACGCAATTTCTCAGTGACTCAAGCAACTTTCTAAGACCATAAGACCATAAGTGCCTATCTGCTTATCTGCTTTGGTAGATGAAATTTCCTAATTCAATATAACAGTGAAAACACAAAACTAATTTTTAAAAGGTACTAGATATGAGATGGAATTCCAGGAAAAATGGACAACACAGCCATTTACCTTCAGGATCTCGAGGAAAGAGTTCATCATAGTGGTGATACAGGATCTTAGAATTTAAAGAGATGTCATCATAGTCACATAGTCCAATCCATACTTGGAAAGGAACCTTACTCATAGCCTCCCCACCAAGTATTTAACAGATAGAGGTTTGAAGGCAAGCCCATCACCTCCTAAAGCAGTCCATGTCTCTTGGACAGCAATAATTGTTGAAAGTTTTTCCTTTGAACCCAAATATGAGTCTCCACAGCTTTGATCCATTGTTAGTTCCATCCTCTAGGACCAAAGAGAACAAAGTTAATCCCTCTTGCATGTGACAAGCATTTTAAATACTTAATTGTGTCTATCTTGCCTTCTCCTCTACATGCTCAATGTCACCTTTTATAGATGATGCTTTTCTAACAAGGTGCCTGGTCACCACACCATCCTGACCATCCTCCTCTGGATGCACTCCAGATAGGCCGTATGCATCCTAAAATGTAGCTCCCCAAATTGAATCTCTAACCAATGAATTAGTGAAGGGAGTTATGCTATACAAAGGGTGGTTGGTGGTCCTGAGTAAAAGTAACTGTTTCACCAGATTCCAGGGCTGTACTTAGCATCTTTTTAGCCAGACTTGTTAGACTGATCATTAATGATTCCAGCATCATCAAGCTCCCAATCAGACACCATACCTGCATAGATGCTCAGTCAATACTGTGCAGCATTTAATAACACTGGCGACTGTGATCCTTAGTTGTACAAATAATGTTTGAGCAGTAGAAACCTGATGGCATGGATAAGAACAATGGGAATGTAATAGGACTTATGAATGATACCACATTACTGTACCCAGTTACTTGGAATTGTTCAGCGAACAGTGAGAATGTGGAAGCTATTTTCTTTGTTGATATGAGTCTTTAAATCAAATTCCTTCCAGTTTTCTTCTTCTTCCGTGTAACACTGATTAATATTATATTACTTATTGCAAATCTACAGTGTTTAAGGGTTTTTTATTATAAAAATATTCAGAAAAATAAGAAGTGGACAAGAAAAATAAGGTGTCAAATGCTCTTTAAGAGTGTTTGACCAAGAGGACAGAAGGCTCAGCAGGGACATAATAGCTGCTTTCAAGTATTTAAAGGGATGTCATATGGAAAAGAGATTAGACTTGTTCTTTTTGGCTTCGAATGCAAAACCAGGATTAGTGGGTAGAAGTTGCATAAAGGAAAATTTAGTGTTGAATAAAAGAGAAACTCCTAAGAATTATTGTTATCCCAAAATAGAATATACTGCCCCAGGATAGCATGCGCTCTGCCTTATAAGGATATCTTCTTGCAGAGGTAGGATGGCCCCTTCTCTGAAATTGGATTAGGCATGAAGACTCACTAAATGTTAGATTTGGTGAAAATGAACACTTGGTCAACAATCTAGTATTATCCTTTTTGTTTACAGCTTAAAAAGACCACAGGCATCAAAGGCTAGATGCTGAAAACTGAGAGGCAATTCGAAATGCCTCACTATCGCTTCATGGATATTCTCACAATTTATGTGTCACAATAGCCAGCATGGAAGTGAGGTTCCTGTCAGGTTGCTCAATCTGAGCAAATATCCCCTGTCCCACCACACACAACTGCTTTTATATCTCTCAGGTTCCCAGTCTCCCAGCAGCCTAGGGAAATTGTCCAAACATAGTCATTAAAATAAACACAGTACTATGCATCTTGATGCTCCCTATCTGTAATTTCTGCCCTTCTGTCTTTATAAACTTGTTTTTCCAGTTTCTACATACATTTCTACTACACTTCTCTCCTTGGTATATCTCCCCATTCTGATTCACAACTGGGATTTACTGGGGACCATAAGAGAGTCTACCCCAAGGATGTGTGTGGATTCTTTTATTTGGGCATGGTCTGGACTACATGGGGGCCAAAGTCCTTACCACCTCTCAAAGTCTGTTATTTTCTTACACACCCTGAAGTATAAAGAATGGTGGTTAGTTCCATGTTTCCATTTCATCTTTTTGCCCTCCCAGTTTCTCTTCCTTACATTTGATTACAACATTACTTGTTGAAGCTTGTTAAAAACCTGAGAATTTATGCCCTGTTCTGAGAAATGGAGGCAGAGCCCAGCCCCATCACTGCTGTATGCCATCTTGGGGAATCTGCTGGGTGCAGAATTCAAACACAGTGGGAGTCAAAACCCATCAACCAAAAGGATCTTCCTAAGAATTAGCAGTCCTTGCTGTTTGGCAGACAGTACTCCATGATGTCTGACCCACAAAGAACACAGGTTTGGCTTTTAAAGGGCAGGCAACAAATCGTGTTCAAATTTGTTAAACAAACATTTGTGAAGTTCTAAGTTAAAAAGCTACCCCAAGATAAGGAAAGTGAACATTACAACAATTTGGCTTAGTCTGTAATGCTTTCCTAGTCAACCCTTGGGCCATTGAAGCAGGGTATTTGGAACCTGTAAGCACAAGTTTGATATTTTTGTAAGACTGCCAAAGCTTTAATATCAAAACAGTAATTAGCATGAAGCCTTGTGCAATTAAGCCATTCCAGAAAGGAATGAAGTTGAAGTCTTTGGCAAGATTTTCTTCTGCTAAAAATCAGTCCTTCCTAGGATATATTTTCCCCTCAAAGCTTTTCTCCAAAGGTTTCAGAGTCTTAATACCAGGTTTCTTTCTTTCTGTTAACTAATTATATGAATGGTCATTTATTTTCAGGAAATAGTTCGCAGTATGAGTCAAACTGCTGCAGCCACCAAAGTGACCAACTCTCCTGTCAATACCTTTAATTATGGTTATTTGGAAAGAATTAGCCCCTTGCTTCATCAAATTTCCTCAGTCTGAACAGTATTATTCCAGGTTCCAAGGAACATATATCTTCCTATCAGGGTAAGGATGGCACTGCTTCATGATTCTAGTCATTAAAAAGATAAATTATTGTAGGAGAAGAAATTTATCAGTACGCAAATCCAGGGAAAGCCCGAGAAGGCTTGATTTGGATGACTGAAGGCAGTCTATTATCTATCAGAGGTTTCAAAGACCACCGTTAAGGATCGCGCACATTGAGAGTCCTTAGCATGCTGAAATAAAACATTTGCATAGTAATCATCAGCTCATCTGGAATGCCAGGAAGATCACTCACCTTCCAGTCAGTAACCCCTCCATCTTAGAAAGAAAGCTTTTCTCTCATGATCACATTGATAATTGAAGTCAGCTTAATTTGCCTGTTCAAGTATTTCTGCCCTGTCTACATAAATGCCTGGAGAAAGTTGGGAGGTAGGGGGAGGGGGAGAGAAATCACCTAGAAATAGAGATATGGAAACGCTTTTTCTTTACCATTCATTCATGTTTATTACTGTTCGGGGGTGGGGAGGGAGGGAGAGTTGGAACATGCCTTCAAGCACATGGATTTTAAAATATTATAAAATGGGAATAGAGAGACAAATTGGGAAATGGAATGAGAACCCCTCCTTGGAGTCAGGATGACCTAAGTTTAAGTCCTTACTGACTGAGTGACCTTGGGTCAGTAAATGGCAGAA
>JAQQSW010011854.1:0-12660 GCA_028646575.1 Pseudocheirus occidentalis | reverse complement strand
TCTTATTTGTTTTTCAAAGTCCTTTTTCAGATTATCTATAGCTTCTAGGCATTTTTCAATTGTCTTGGAAGCATTTGGTGAGGGAGTTCTGACTGTGTTGTCTTCCTCCCATTCCATGCTTTGTTCCTTTTTGTCCACAAAAAAGTGTTCTAGAGTTTTATTGCTGTTCTAATTTTGCTTCTTTTTCCTCATATTGGCAAGTCAATTAGTTGGTTGGTTTTTTTAGCTTTGTGGGACTAGGCTTCCAGGGGGGGAAAGCTCTGTTCCAAATCACTGGGTTTTTCCCAGCTGCCAAAGTATTTGGGGGGTGTTGCAGCACCTCCCCCAGCTTCGGCTTGCTGAGAGCGCATACCAGGACCACCACCCAAGACCACGAATCGGATCCAGGCCACTCAATGAAAGAGCACTTGGGCCTGATCAATTGACTCAGTCCCCCTTCTGTCCAGGGGCTCTGAAGCAGCCCAGTGGGGGCAGCTGCCAGTTACAGCAGTTCCTGCCCTTCCCCCTCTGCTTCCTTGCCCTGGGGACAGGTTGGCCAAACTGCTTTTCCATCCCCAAATTTAGCTTCAAATTTTCACTTTCACTAACCAGTCTCTAATCCTGCCTTGCCTGATGTGAAGATCCCTTCAGGTGCTGTAGATCTGCTCCCTGGGATAGCCTCATGCTGCAGCTGGGCCACTCCTGACCGCCCTGGGGCCTGGCCATGGCTTCCTGTTTCGGGCTGGGCAGGTCTTGGTTCCCAACCTGTGTGAAGGGCCCCTCCTGCTGAACTGCCTGCAGTGAGAGATGTGTTTCTGTATTTTTGTGAGTTTGAGAGCCCTAGAATTTGTTTAGGGCTATATTTTATGAGTATTTTTGGTGCCTATGTGGCAGCTGCAGAACCTTGCTCCTTGGCCCTGGATTGTGTCCCCATGTTCTTTCAACTTTGTTATTATGCTAATTATGCTAATTAAAACACTTCGTTTAATGATGAGAAAATTGAGACAGATACTTTTCAAGTCTCTATTGATTAGGTGAGGGTCCCATAAAATGATGAGGTATAGGGTTAGGGGTGCTCAAGACCCCAAATGCCAACCTGCCAGGTCCTGCCAAATGAATTTGACTCAAGTCTTCTCTCAGCCAAAGAAAGGTAAAACTTATTAAAAGTTTGCCATATTTGGTAGACTCTTAGGGAGCCTTGGTATCTGTGATGCTTGCATTGGGCAAGCTGGCCAGAATCATCTGACACAGAGTGAGTCTGCATTAGGTCATTCTCAGGTTTTACTCCTTTTATGGAGGCAAAATGGGGTCTGATAAATAGAAAGATTGTGGGAGGAATCCAGGGATTGTCTAGAGTAGGAGTTTGGGGAGGGTCTTCAGGAGTCAGATGAGGTCAGACTCTAGTAATTAGTTTGGGGAGGGTCTTCAGGAGGAGTCAATGAGGTCAGACTCCAGTGATTAATGTGGGAAGTTGTTGGAGGCTACCAGGAGAGGACAGACAATGTTAGGCTAGGCCAGTTCTGGGGTGTAACAGATTTGGGTATAGATATTTTGGCAGGATCAAGGGTGGGAAGTTGCTGAACAAAGGAGGACTAGGTTAGTAACTGAGGTTTGGACCCAGTGACGGTGAAAAGCTTATGGCCTCAGGCAAATGCCTTACTTGGGAAGATTCTAGGAGAGCTGAAGGGGGTTTCCAAAGCCTGTATCTCATCTACTACTACTATTCTTTGGCAGATTCAGGGCTAAAATTTAGATATTTTATTCCAAGGTAAGTTTTCCTTTCTCTACAATTCAGTCCTATGGATAGCTACTTGTTAAAGGCACATTCAAGGTCCAGAATTTTTCTTAGAGACCCATATTAAATTTAAAAATGTATAGAAACAGTATATTTGTATTTGTGTAAGATGGAAAACAAGCTTTTTCTTTGATTGAGTTGTCCTCAGTCAAAGTAGTAAAATTATTTTAATAAAACAAAAATCAGTAATTCTTTTGACTTCATACAATGTGAATATTACAACTTTATTGTGAAACTTCTTTTTTTTTCTCTTTTATTTCCTGTACCTTTAAAGAGAAATGCTTTCTAAGTCATCTGTTATTATGAAGTAAAATAAGTCAATTAAATCAGAGCAGAGTAGACATTTACTTTGGGGATGCTTTCTTTTCAAAGTCCTTTTATTTTCCTTTAAGGATTAAATATTCAGCAATATATTCTGTGTAATAAGATTTATGTATCTAAGGCCCCCAAGATTTGCTCTACATAAAGCTTCCACTGAAGCAATCTAGCTGCCTGAGAAACAGACTGCTGGTGTTTTTATTCCAGCCTTCTGAAGCTTGGAAGACAGGCTGCTGTCACACCATATTTCATCCCACAGGTCCTGGAGCTCATATTTTTCATGCTTGGTAATGTAGGAAGTGATTCACCCCACCACATCTAATGAGTTATTTTCTAGAAATGCCATATCTAGATAGTCCTGCCAAGTGCAACCCATCAAGGCATTGGAATTGTTTATGCATGTCTCCTTTTGTGTACAAGGAAAATTGTAAACATGCTTTGTGAATTTTACTTTTAAATGTTCCTAACAGCAGGAAGGGAGCAATTAACTTTGACTGTCTCACATAGTTTCCTAGGGAATTTAAATCACTGGAGTGTGTGTGTGTGTGTGTGTTTCCATTTTTTTAAAATGAGTTATAGATTTTTTATGTTTCTTACAATGGAATACTTAAGGTTGCATTCACATGCATTGGACTGACCACTTTCAAAGGCCATTATGATATCATAATTCATGAATGATGAAAACTAGAATTTAACTACTGTCAAAGTATTATTTATGGGATATTTCTTTCCCTGAGTAAATTCTGACTCTGTTAGATGATTCTTAATATCCCATGACAGCAGTTTGGAAATGAGTACCAAATTGCAAATTTGCATGTAGTAACCATATAGACCATGCCTATATTTTTCAAAATGCATGCTACTTTTAGAAAATAAACGATATGTATATATGTATATATTTTTACATCCAGTGGCCTCAATTGAAAGGAAGATGAACTTTAAGCTTAAGATTCATTTCTGATAGCTTGATTTTTTTTTAATGGAAACTGATATAATAGGGAGGGAATGGGATTTGGTGAAAGTAAATGTGCATATGTATGTATATACATATGATTACAGAATATATTAATACATTTATATAATGTGACAGGCTATGTGTGTGTCATGGATATGCATGTGTGTTTAAACATGCACATGAACATGCATGCATTAACACACAAATAATTACCAGAGCTATAACTTAATAAGCATAAAAAACTCTCTGGAATCAAAACAGGCTGATATTTGATCTTCAACTTATTATTTTAGAGAGTTATTTGAAGCAGTGAGAGGTTATATATTACCCAGGATCACAAAATCAATATAGGTTAAATGTAATACTTGATCTTGATCTTCTTGATTTGGAGGCTAGTTTTCTATCTACTATGCCATAGTGCCATTCAATCTGATCATTCTAGGTTACCTGTAGATCCATGTGGTGAATGAGAATTGGAAGAATTGTTCGTAGGTGATGATTAAATATACAAATTGTATAACTACCTACCTATTAAAATGTTTTTTTAATTCTTCAACATCATCATGTTTCTTTATGATCTTTGTTATACTGTGAATGATCAGGAGTTAAGCTAAATAAAATAAAATAAAATAAAAATAACTTCCTAGACATCTCCATACTAGGGTGTTGCTATATTTGCATCCTTATTCACTGCAACCTTGAAATTGGAGCTTTGGGCCCATATTGATAAGTGAATTTTTGCCTTAAACCAGAGGTAGTCACTTCTCATGTCTCCATACCATACTTACTAGACTCTAGCTATCTAGCTAGCCTCCATACTCATCTACCACCCAATAAACCCTTAGGTAATCTTGGATCTTAATTTGAATTAGATCTCAATTCCTGCTCATCTCAACACTATACAGCCACTTACATACTGTTCTCCCCTCTACCCACCTCCTTTCTAGCTTCTCTTTACATTATAATGTAATCATGTAAGTCTAGGAAATGTCTTGCTTGCTTATATTTGTGTCACTAGTGCCTAGTTCATTGCTTGGCACTTGATAAATACTTTAAAAAATGCTATTTCTGTTCATTGATCTATTTGTTCCAGGCAAATTGTGTGATAGTAGGTAATAGAAGAGGTAGTGATGCTGGGTGTCTGTGTTTTGGATTGGAGTGGGGGGGGTGAAGAGGGGATGGGCAATGTGTGGAGAGTTAAGGAGGCAAAAATAGAAGAAAATTAAATACTAAAAGATTGGCTTCTAGGTTTTAGTGATTTCCTGTAACACAGGGAAAATATCACTAAACTTGAGACATGAATGCAAGTGCTCAAATAAATGTGTCCTCTGATGAAGTAGAAAAGAGTGTTTGAAGCACATGGAACAATCCTTATACCCAATAAAATAAAATTTTATTTTACTAAAACCAATATCTGTATTCACTAGATGATTATTTTAGGCTAGAATTTCATCACTTCTTACTTGAACCATAACAGAAACTGACTAATTGTTTTCCTGCTTCCAGTCTCTCCACCCTATAATTCATCCTCCATAGCCACCAAATCAACATTCTCAAAGCACAGGTATAATCATCCCTTTCTGTTAAAAAAAATCTAGCTTAAAGTGCAAATTCTTCACATTGCTATTTAAAGCCCCTCCACAATCTAGTTCCCACTTACACTTTCAAGTTACTCTTCTTCATGCACTCTTCTTTCTAATAAACATTCCCTACTTGCTGTTCTCTGAATGTAAAAATCTGCCTCCCATCTCTGTCTTTGCATAGTGTTTCCTCCATCTCCCACTCCTTCCTTAGAATCTATTTTCTTCTTTCTCAACTCAAAATATAAGACTCTCTAGCTCTTTCAAGGCTTTTATTACATGCTGCTTCCTTCAGAAAGCATTTCTTGTTTTTCTGCCTCCCCATTGTTCCTGATAGCAGCTTTCTAAAATTGCTTTTATTTATTTATCAGTTTGCGTGTTTCATCTTGACCTAATGGAACTGTTAAAACCTATGTTGACTAGGTTTTCCATTGTTCAAAGTCCTGCTTATCAAACACTGTTGGGGGAGGTTCTGATTAGGGAGGAGACACCAAGTCTGCAGTTGTATTATCTGCATTGTGTCACATACCCCCATTTGCAGAATGTTACTTCATCTCTGACTTGGAAAGGAACTGAGATTCAAGAACCCAACCTCCTTTACTGAAGAGGAACTGAAGATGTGCAAGCTCTGGGAGCCCTCTAGAGGTCTTCTTGAATCTTCCCACAGAAGGCATTTGCCTGAAGTCATGGGCCTTAAGTTGTGGCTCTGCCCAAGTCCTTAGCCCTCTTTTGTTCCAACAATTTCCTACCCTTGATGCTCCTGTTCCCAACCTTGAACTGACCTGGCCCACCATTGTCTGAGGTCTCCAGGTAGCCTCCAGTAACTTCCCACTCTTAATCATTCATTATTAAAGTCTGACCTCAACTGACTCCTAAAGACCCTTCCCAAACTCATTACAGGAGTCTGACCTCATCTGACTCCTCCAGAAGACACTCCCCAGACTCCTCCTCTAGGCCACTCCTAGATTCCTCCCACAACTTTTCTGTGTGTAGGATCACATCTTCCCTCCATGGGGTGTGAGACTGCCATAGAATGATCTAGCACAGACTTACTCATGTCCGACTTGCTCTAACTGGCTTGTCCAGTGCAAGCATCACAGATACTTAGGCTCCCCTTTTTATGGCTAACCTCATCAGAATTCTCTGGATTATTTTGAAATTTCCTAAAAAACACACCCCCACCTTTAGCTCATTGCTGATCTTCAGTGATCAGTCTGTCATTATGTGTCTCCCTTGAAGCACTTATAATACAATCCTTTTAATTCTCTTTGTCCTGAGTTTTGCCTGGTTAATCAGGATAAATGATCAAATGAAGAATTTTCCTTTCAACAGAATGTAAACTTCTAGAGGGTAGATATTATTTCAGATTATTGTTATTATTATTTATTATCTTTATAATTATTTCAATTTCCATTTCAATAATATATAATATTAATTATATATTATTGTATACAATATATAATATATTATATATTATAATGATATAATAATATGATTAATAATATGTATATGTATATGTAGTTTACCAGGATCAGAGGTTGGTTTCTCACCTCACTTAGGAGATGCCAGGGGGCTTTTCAGTGGTGATAATTCTTGGTGGCAGGGCTTAAGGAATGCTTGCCATAGGCCTGACCCATCTACCTTTTTCACAGCTGCAGAATTTACTGAGCCTGTGGCAGTGTGTAGCTGCTGGGGCAGGGTGGGCAAAATGTATAGGACCTTCATGACATTTCCATGCTTTGCCCAGAAGGGTAGGCTGCAAGGTACCCAAGGGCACAGGGCCATTAGGGTCACTGTCAGTCTTGGATTGCCGCCCCTCCCCTCTTTTTGCCATTTAGAGTAGAATGATTTAAGTTTTCCCTACAGTTCTCCTGCATTCTCTTCTCTTAATGTGATCTGGGATGAGAAGGGTTAACAAGAACCCTTGTGGCTGTTAAAAGTCCCCATACTGCCATACCCTCTTAATTCTAGGGAGTGAGTGGGGAATACTAGGTGATCAAAATTGGGAGGAGGTGTTTCAGCACAGGTGAGCTCCTGGAGTTACTCCCTTCAACCCTCAAATAATCAATTTCCAAATTCCTTAATGATTGACCGAAAAATCTCCAAAATCTACTAAGATATTTTTAAGCTTTTCTAATTTTTCACTATTGTTCTGACTTTTCATGGTCTGGTCAGAGCCAGGACTACAGGAAAAAGAATCTCAATTTTTTTTCTCTGCTAACTTAGTGGAAAACTCTCAAGGAAATCACAACTGAGTCCAAATGAGAGGATCTGGTGTTCAGGAGAGAAGGGGGATCCTGTAGGCACCGGTATGGGGACAAGGAGTTTTGGGGTATAGAGGAAAAGGAGTACTTGCAGTTTTACCAGTTCCATAGTAATGAGAGAACTGAAAGAATTGGGCTTCCCCTTTTGGATAAGACTTTGGAAGATGTGTCCAGGTACATGGCCTGAACCACTGGACTGAGACCCTGAGAGTGTCAGGCTGAGTCTGAGACAGGCTCATAACTGTCTGCCCTAATGGGACCTGAAATATCAGCTCTGAAAAGCACTTAAAGTCTTCCTAGATGCTTGGAGAGAGACACCAATTGCAGCGTGAGGGATAGAGAGAGAGAGGAGTCTTACTGTTAATCTGCAAGTTTGATTAAAGAAGACTAACAGTCTAGGTGATATACCTTTATCATTTACTCCCTTAAAGGTAGCTTTACTCATATGTACAAGGAGTCAGATGCTAAGTTCTGACTGCCTGAACAAAAGAATGAGAGAGTTTAAATGCATTTTAGAACCATCGCAATTCAGGGCGTCTGTGTTCCACAAATTTATGAACTCTAAAAACATTTAATCCTTGTATGAGAAAGGAATTCTCTTAATTGAAATTATAACTCAGAATATCTGTGTTTTCTTTACCATTAAGATTCTGCTACATAGTATATGTCCACAAATATTAAGACAAGAAAAAGTCCCGTTACTCAAGTTAGTGCCCTAAGTTAAGGGTTGCATACTTAAGGGCCATAAAGTAAGCCTTATCTGGTTTTGTTGACATAGGAAGAGGTATTCTCAGAGTTTACTCAGAGAACAAAGAAGCTTTTGGGTCCAGGCTCTTCTTCTGGTTGATTAGTTCAGGCCCTGGCCCTTACTAAGGTTTATTAAATTGATATTAAATTATTATCAATACCATCTAGTTTTAGCTGGAGAGAATTTGTACTTCCTTATCTCTTTTACCTTTGAGACTTTATCAGATTAAGAACATTCAGCTCTCAATTCCCATCTTCCCAGGAAAGAAAACGAATATAAAAATTTAAGTTAACCACACAGGGTCCAGAGACCTAGAATCTAGGGCAGAGGCACTCCCAAAGAAAACCATGCACAGAAGCTTACTTACCTGACTCCCCCAATATCCCAGAGAAGGGAAGGAACAATAAAGGGTAAAACACAGGGCATGGTGAAGCACACAGGTTAAAAAGTCCACTATAGCAGAGCAAGGTGTCTTTTCTTTAAGTTTTGAGACCAAATTTCTTACTAAAATGTTTTTGTCCAGAAATTCCCTTCAACAAATTACTTTTCTAGATTATATTGAGGTCAGGCTGTATTACAATGAAGCACAAGGTGCTTTTCCTTAAGATCTCCCTGAATTTCCCTCCTCGAAGTCTTGCCACTTTTCCCAGTATCCAGGGAGAGAGGGGTGAAAAAAAAGTGACTGAACCAGCCCAAGGGCATCCCTTTATATGTGAGTCCACAGTCTGACTGACTGCCCAGAAGCTGGAACTTCAGATGCTTCTGGCTGTGTCTAGGAACTGCAGGGGTCTCTCAATCAGGGAGACAATAGGAGCAGAAAGGTCAGGGGAAGAGAACAAAGAAAAAGGCATTTAACTGTCATCCCAGTAACTAGGAGAAGATCATTGATAACCAATTAATATTTGGACCAGCTAGTATGGGCACCAAATTGTTGAGGTGCTAGTTGGGAAAGCTGGTTGAGATGTAAAAAAAATTCCCTTACACAATTTTCTCATAACCAAGGGGAGTTTTACTGACACAAAAGCAGCAAGGAAAAAATGCTAGCTATTTACAAAGGGACAGGATCTTGTTTCTATAAGGGCAGGATAAAGGAGATGGGAAAATTTATGACTCAGGATGAAGGAGACAAGGAATTTTGTGGTCCAGGATAAGGGGGAAGTTTTATGGCATTTCAAGATAAGGGGGAAGAGACTTTAGAATGCCTTCAGGTTAGAGAATAAACTGTTTATATCCTCATCAATAAAGATATTAAATGTCTGAGGCTGAATTTGAAAATTGGCTCTTCTTAACTCTTTGTCTTTGTATTTCCAATGCCTTCACTATGGTTTACATTAAAAACAAAACAACCAAACAGTTTTTGAGGGGTAAACATAAACTATTTCACTTGATCAGTCTAATAGTCTCTACTGACTTGATTTAAATAATTTTCAGATTTAGAATTGTCTCATTCTTTGTACTTTTATCACTTGCACCTAACATAATGCTTGGTTATTGTACATGCTTAATAAATACTTGTCTTAAAGAATTATTTGGCTTTTCTGGCTTCCTTGGCCTCTTGAATTATTTGGCAACACTTTGAGGTTACTGATTCCAAAGAGGCCCACAACAGGAACAGGTAACTAATAAAAAGGCTTTAGCTGCTTATCATTGTCCATAATCACAGAGTGACCATACATCAGAGTCAGGACTTTCTATTCTACTATATTTTCTGGTATGTACTTATCTATATATTTTTTTGTCTCCTCCATTAAGATGAAACCTGTTTTAATCAATCAAAAGTCATTTATTTAGCACCTTGTAGATCTCTGACACTGTCATAAGTATTGGAAATTTAAAGAAAGCAAAATAATAATAGTTTTTTATTTGAGATGCCAAAGGAGAAGGATAGGAAAAGCAGCTATTTGTTGTTGTTGTTTATGAAGAGGTAGAAAACTATATTTGGATGCCAGAATTTTTGTGATTAAAGAGCTAATTAGGTGTTTTTTGCTGAAAGTCACCTGGGCAATTTAGTTTGCTATATTCTGTTAATTGAATAGCTGAGTAGTTTTGTTCTACATGGCGTAGACATGGCTGCTGCGGCCAGCACAGTCTAGGCCTAGCTACCAGTTGAGGAAAATAGAGAGACTAAGAAAAGCTTAAAGCTAGCTGGATTACAGGAGAGAAACAGAGAGAAGGGGATGGATTTCATAGTCTGTTTATTCCAGAGCTATTCCATACCAAGCCAATGATAAAAGGAAATCATAAGGCTTATATTCCTTATTGCATCTCAGGTCTTGCCCATCCCTAGACCTCAGCCCAAGGATAATCAGTCATCCAGATCTTTATCCTAAAACCACCTCTGGGGGCACAATAGATCAAGAGTCCTAATCAGGACTTGCAAATGTACATACTTTAGATATTCATGAGGCCAATGAGAGCATCCACCCAACAAGATTATACTATCCTTGCATATCTGCCTAATGCCCTTGTAGAATTGGGGTGCTAGTGTGCCAGGACCTCTGAAGATCTTGGCCCCCAACATCTCCCCCAATTTATTTATTTGTAGGAGGGGGAACATCCCATTAAGGAAGCCCTAACAGACTTCTGAGAGTTCTCCTCGACAGGGCCACGGGCAGAATCAGGCAGCTGGGCATTATATGTAACTTGTTAAATGATGCAAGAAAAACAGGAAATAAGGATGGGCAAACAGGTACATAAACCCAGTAAAGCCACCCCTATTCCTATGAAGGTTATAATTTGTTGTATTTGCCCAGGTAAAATCCCCTGAACTCTCTTAATCCAATCAGCTATATTCTGTGCCCCAAGATTTGGTAATAAGGATTGTTGATTTTCTTTATCCATGAGGTGGGCCAGGCTCTCCAAGTCATTTATATCAAGAGATATGGTCACCCCATAGCCCATTAAGATGATTTTTAATTTGGGCTATGCCATACTCTGACTCATTATATTTTTTCTTTACAATACAGAAATACATGTATCTATAGTCACATATAAACATTTGCTTAAGTTCCATCAGCTCAATTTCTTCAGCTAAGGCAATTACATCATCTCTGAGCTAAGTTATTGCTTTACAATACAAGAAATACACCTCCTTTTTTCAATTAGAACCCAACTGGTGATTGATTTGAGCAGTAAAATTAATTTTCACTCTCCACAGGAAGCATAAGTATACCAGGTCATCTTATAACAAATAACAATTGTCCCAAAGAAGTATTATCATGACATTCAGAAACTTTACAATTAAAACAGGTTACATTATAATGCTTATCAACCCTTAGTGATTTTTTACATTGCTATGGTTTCCCCACATGAATGCCTATCTCCCCCCTAGACAGACCTGTACAAAGCGGTGGTCAATTGTAAAGAGCTGTGGTCAGTTTTGCTTAAGTATGTCCCATTAAGCGAAAAAGCAGAAAAGACTGTTGTTATTGGGGAAGTATCCAAACCCAATATGTTTAGGATACCTTCCATGTCTCTGTTTAAAGTTCATGTCATTGTGCCAGGAAACGTAGTTTTGCTGATCCGCCTGATGGCAAGCAGATACACCAGTCGTACAGTTCAACAATGTGAGATCCGCTTGCCCTCATTTTGGCTCTGGCTCCTTGTCCTCTGCTGTCGGGATCACCCGCCTGTTTCTGGCCGTAGAGGTGGGGATTGTGGTCTCTGCATTTGCTGACACAGGCCTTGTACTCCTTTCTGGTATCCAAACTTCCTTCTAATCATCTGTGGAAACACAAAAAACCTCAGCCGCGCACAGAGTGCAGACTTTACATTGTCCTTTAACATTTTTCCACATGCCCATTCAGTAGTTGCAGTTGCCTGGGGTGTGACCTTTTAGAATTTCCAATTGTATGGTCAGTAATGACAACCCTAGAATTCATTTCGGGGTTCCCAGGTACCAGGTCCCCCTTTTATTTTTGAAGAGCAGTTTTAAGGGTGCAGTTTTTTCTTTCAACAATAGCTTGACCAGTGTTGTTATAAAGCATGGTAAATACCCCATGGAAGGCAGAATATGCCTGTATATAATTCAGAGGACAACTGGGGTTAAGTGTCTTGCCCTTTGAACTCAAGTCCTCCTGATTCTGGTTATTAGGGAAAAAGCTTTTGGAGGATCCTTAAATAATTAATTCCGAACCAATAAGTTGCTTCTAATAAAATATGCTTGCACCATAAAACACTATCTAAACAGGTATTATTTTCACAATAGTAATAAAATTTGAATGAAGTTGACCTTTTCATTAATACAAAAGTATTCCACAATTTACCTCCCTTTAAGAAATTTGCACTGAAACTTTTCCTCACATAGAAGACATTTCTGATCTAGTTTCAGTAATTAATAGAATAAGAGCTACGCCCCTCAGTTGTACCAGTACTCAATTATTCTAACCAAAAACCAATTACAAGAAATTACATCACTTTAAAGGGCTACTTTAGAGATTAACAGTGAGGCCTGAAGTATTTTCTGCCCCTCCTTGCCTCCTTCCGGGTAGAGAAATTCCTTACTTAATCAAGATAAATACTCTTTAGGCAATCTGCCTAAACTTAAAAGTTCACAGTAAATTTGAATTCTTTTACAAATTTTAAATTTCTTATTGCCCCTTTCCTGGGTTCCATGATCGATAAGGTTTCTAGCAGTCACCTAGATGATGTCAGACTCCAGTAGTGAGTGGTTAAGGGAAGTTCTTGGAGGCTACTGGAGAATTACCAATAATTACTTCCCACAAATATATTTCTTAAATGATAGCTGAAACTTCCTTTTAAACAAAGAAAAAATTGAAAGTTCATGATTTCTTAAATTACAATATTTCAAAATATGATAACAAACTATTTACCAATAACACAATAATTATGTTCTCACATTTAACCTTTTAAATCCAAAACCCATTTAATTACCAATCCAGTGACCTTAATTCAGCTGGATGTGTTTTTCCAATTGAGCCACATCCCTCTAAATAAATATAGCTCTCTATATATCTATACATATGCATATATATTTTGATTTGCTCCATAAGAGTTCTACA